>JARSSU010026085.1:0-21529 GCA_029619165.1 Eurosta solidaginis
GCAAAAATATGATGTGTACATATGTAGGTATAACTAGTATGCAAAAGAAAGTGAATAATGATTGTGGTTACAAATATTGACCATTATTTTTAAATACAGACTTTTGATTAATGTACCACACCCAACATACTCTCTCCGTTGAAAGGGCTCCCTTTCAAGCGTCTTCGTTTTCCGGTAGCGGAAATGCGCGTCGAATTGTCCCTTTAGTCGTGCGTACGTCAGCTACCCGCACCTTGCCGTCTTTCCCTGGAATTACGCTGATAACTCGAGCTAAGAGCCATTGCTGTTTTGGAAGGTTATCTTCCTGCACGAGCACCAATTGACCGATCTTTATATTTGGCTCAGCTTTGGTCCATTTCCCTTTTTGTTGTAGTGTGTGCAAATAATCACGGGTCCACTGCTTCCAAAATTAATTTTTTATATAAGTAATTCGTTGAAAACATGTTAAGTATGAAATAATTTTATCAACATCGAACTGCATATCAGGCAATGCCTTTTGTGACATTCTAATCAGGAAATGAGCAGGCGTAATTGCCTCAGTATCCTTTGGATCATTTGAGACCGGAGCGAGCGAGAATGCAGCACAGCTTCGATTTCGATGAAAAGAGTTTGAAGTTCGTCGTACGTAAGATTAGCTTGAACGAAATTTTTAAGCAACAATGTTTTAGCTGACTTCACAGCGGCTTCCCAAAGTCCTCCAAAGTGGGGTGCCCGTGGGGGTATGAATCGAAAGTCAATCCCAATCTCGTTATTGTAGCTGATCACTTCATTCAACGCCGTGTCGTTTAAGTATTTTTCAGTAAACTCCTTAAGTCGCGAGCTAGAGAGAGCGAAAATAGTTGCATTGTCACAAAACAAACGTGAAGGGATGCCGCGTCGACCAATGAAGCGCTTAAGACAAAGCATGAATGAATTGGTCTGAAACTAATTCGATGTGAACAGCTTTCTATGAAAAAACACACAAATATGGCAGCGCAAGCCACCCTGCCTCGTTAGCGATAAGATGTGAGAAATGGGCCGCAAAAATCCACTCCTGATACAAAAATGGTCGTTGCGCCTAATACAAGATCTGCAGGAAGGTCATCCTTTATTTGACCGATAACCTTGGGCTTGTAATGAAAGCAGTGCGTACACTTGCGCCAACCTTGCGAACGATTTCGCGTCCATTCACGATCCAAATTCTTTGACGCAGTAACGAAAGTAATACTTTCGGTCCGGCATGAAGATTGTTACGGTGCAAATATTCAATATAAAGATGACTAAATTTATGCTATTTTGGTAAAAGTGCGGGATGCTTACAGTCATAGGGAACCTCAGCATTTTTCAGTCGTCCGCCGACTCTTAGAATAAATCCGACATTTCCGTTTATGCTTATTGGTTGTAGAAACGGTGAAAGACGTTGGAGATCCAATTTGAGAATACCGCCAGATTTAAGGCAATTTGTCTCAGTGCTAAAATGAATTCGTTGCATATCAGATACTATTATCCAAAACATATAATCCAATTCGGTGGCTGGAATGTGTATCACGGTTTTCGGGCTAATTTGACGATTTGGAGGAAATTTGTTGGGGGTGCGATATACAAAAGAAACAATTCTTAAAATTTTGAAGGACGAATAAGTTTTTTCAATTATGTTTTGAATAATGTCCACAGTACTACTACTTGTGTTGCATGTGAATGCGATCTTTCGCCCGCGCTCGAGATCTGTTCGTGTTTCAGTTTGATTTTCGACTGGAGGCCATGTCCGCTTCCTTTTGCAAAAAACTTGGACCTGTAAACCATATAGTACTGGCAAGTTCTGATGCGCTGTGGCCGCGAGAAAACAATGCCTGCTGTGTTGTCTTTTGTAGGAACATGTCTGCATTCAACTCCTGCGGTATTGTCTTGCAACTCAGAAATACGATTGGCTACAAAGCAAGTCAAAGTGGGAGAATGCATTTTCAACCACTGTAAAACGATTTTGGAATCTGTCTAAAAATAAATGTTTTTACGTATTACAAAACCTTACATTTTATTTTTATCCATGTCTTACTGAGGAGTACAACATCACACAACTCCAATCGAGGTATGGATATAGCCTTAATTGGTCCCACCTTTGACTTAGCGATGAGAAGAGTGGTTTTAAAAGTTCCGGCGAATGATTGGCGAATGTAAATGGCGCACCCATATGCGCGAGATGGGGCATCTGCGAACCCATGTATTTCACCCCTGTCATGAAGACACGTGAATACATAGCGCTGGACTCGTATACCATTATGTAATTTATATCATTTTTTATTTGCAACCACATTGAGTGCAGATCCTGTGTGAGTGGTTCATCCCAATCCATATGTTGTATCCATAGCTCGTGAAGTAAAATCTTGCAACGAATTGTAATACGACTTAACAAACCCAAAACATCGTAAATTTTTGCTACAATTTACAAGATTGTTCATTTGGTTGCAATGGAGCATTCATTGGATTCAAAGTTAAAGCAGATTTCGTCCCTCATAGGTTTCCATACCATATCCAACGCTTTGGTAACATTGTCATCACTTCTGCTAATTTTGCGATTAGTTGTGGGCAATTTGAATTCCATTTCGCAAGCTGAAGACCACCATGTGCCAGTAAAGTAGTAATTTCGTCTTGTATCTCTAATAACTCCTTTACACTGCTGGCTCCAGTCAACAGGCCGTCACCGTAAAGATCCTCTCTCAACATTGTTGCTCCGACTGGTTGGCGATTCCCATACATGTCAGCAAGGTGGGCTAAACAGCGTATGGCTAAAAATGGTGCAGATGACATACCGTAGGTCACTGTGTTTAGTTGAAATAATTGCAAGGGAGCACTTGCAGTTTCTCTCCATAAGATGTACGTTTCGGTCATTTTCTTCAACAAGAAACTGTCGATACATTTTTACTATATCGGCTGTGAGTATGTACCGATGCAGACGAAATGTTAATAATGTTAAAATCAGTTCTGGCTGAATGGTTGGTCCAACCATTAAAATTTCATCTAATGCTTTATTCGACGAAGTACGCATTGAAGCGTCGAATACCACTCTTAGCTTTGTTGTGGTACTTCCGTGGCGTAGCACGCAATGGTGAGGTATAACGTAATGTAGACTATCAAGCTGAGTATCATGTGACCCAAAGTTTGATACTCTGCCATGAATTCGCAGTACGATTGATGAAGCATAGGATTGAGAAAGAGGCGGCGTTCAAGTGCAAAAAATCTTTTACGCGCACCGTCCATGGAATTTCCAAGGGCTGCTGGAGATTCCTTAAATGGTAAGCGCACTTGCAATCGGCCGTCGGAGTGTACGAAAATATTAGATTGAAAATATTTTCCGCATGCCTTCTCTTCTTCGGATAGTTCCGGGACAGCGAATTAATCTCTTCTACTTCCCAGAATTTGCGCAGTAATGACTCGACAGATTCCATTTCTCTTGTTCACATTGTCCGCCTACAACCCATCCTAGAGAAGTGTTGACTAAAAAAGGCAAAGCGTTGCCTAGAGTTACCTTTTCTCCATGCAAAATATCAAATAAAACCTCATTACTATTCAGTGCATCGATTTTTGAGGTTTGTAAAACAATGGCTCAGCAAGATTAATTCCTTCGGGAATAGTCCAATTTTTGAGAAAATGTCTTCGCTAGACTGCATTGACGATATTTTCTTAGTTACGGCATACTGTGTAGAACGTTCAAAAGTTGAAAAACGAGAGCGAAATGTAGCATATACTGCATGCTTTAACGCTGTTTGAATGTCACCGATTCCGGAGATTTCTTGATTAGCGGTTTCTTCAGTAATAAAATTTACTTCGGAACAAGAGTCTAACAGAGCTCGAACGGGTTGGAAAATTCCAAAACTGTCTTTCATTAGAGTTATGGCTGTTGGGATAATAGCCCTTTTTTGTGATCGTATCAACATAGCGACTGGTAGAGTTGACTCAGAAGACTGCTGAACAGTGCTAGGTTTTGCATCGGAACTCGGCGAAAATATGTGTAAGTGTGTATGATGCATGCCTTTACAAACTCGACATTTAAATTTGGAAGGGCATTTTGCTACAGAGTGGCCTTTTCGCAAACAATTTATGCAAAGACCTGAACGCTTCAAAAATTCGAATCTACTTGACACAGGAAGAGGTAATACGGAGGTATAATTTCCCAATGTATGTTCGGCTGTTTGACAATAAGCACATGTTGAATGAGAATTCGGAAATGTATGTGAAGCCTTTTTTGAATGCAACCTTTGTTTGGAGTCACGAATATGCTCAGTAGACTCCGTGGATTTGGCATGACTCTCTAAAAATTGGCATCGCCTATTTAAAATTTTATAACATGCTTCTCAATTTGTAAGCGAGTCATAATCTTGTTTTTCCTCTTAGGATGCTTGAGAACCCTTGTCTTCTTTTGAAAGAGCGATGTGAATGAGAATAGAACTCACAATTTCAGTTTCTGAATCAAACGATAACAGTGATGCACGTATATCTGAAACCTTGTCAATGATGAGACGTAACGAGTTAGAATCTGCATTCTGCATGGGTGAAATTTTAAACAAAGTTGAAATGTAGTCGTGAAAAATTAAAGTGTTATTATCAAACCGATCGTTCAAACGTTTTAGGGCCTTGTTGTAGTTGTCTTCAGTGATTTGAGACTGCTGCACAACTGACAATGCCTGACCTGAGAGGCAACCCAACCAAATAATTGAATTTGTCAATTGTTGGAATTGTAGGGTCTTTGTCGACGAGGTTAGAAAACGTAAGCGAAATCTTTTATAGTCATCGTATTTGCCGTCGAATTTAGTCAACCTTTGCGCAGGCAAGCGGTAGGAATAAGGTGCTGAGTGTATTCGAAGTATTTAAACAACTTTTTTCTGCTGCACTAGCCCGACGCCTGCTATTTAACAATTACATAATCTTAGCCTTTGCATTAATATAACTTTCTTCTAATTCATTCCTGGCACTGTCTTCTGTGTTAAGTTTTTTAAATTTGTCCCTGAATGTGACATTGTTGCTTGAAATACGACTCAAGAATATGAAGGTGACATTCTAAAATTGTGGAGTCTGTTGTTTCCCCTAACTTGTCTACTTTGGCCTTCATATTGCTGATATTCCGTTTTAATAGTGGATATTTGCTGTTTGATCGACGACAATTGTTCTTCGTCTTCTCCCGCCTTCATATTACAAGTTAAAGTGGAAGCACAAAGGCTTTAAAAATTGAATTGACCAGCGAAGACCAACAAGTGCAACTACAGTATAATAAACTAACGGCGATTGAGATTCACTGCCAAATTTTTACCTTGTAAGCGAAAGAAATGCTAAATAAGGGCATGAAAACACTGTAGCTGCGGTTGACCTTCGATTGACTTTCTACGCTGATGCAGAAAACGTTACCAAACGAAGTTTTTGCAAAAAATTATTACGAGAGTATTGTATGTTGGGTGGTTGCTAACAATTGAACTATACCTTTAAGCACAGTAATAAGCAAATAAATAATGATAATATGATTATTAATATGTTTGTATATTCGTAATATCTTACAATATATGGGGAAATCCTCCAAAATTTGTTTTTTTTGGAGAAAAACAATTTTTTTGAAGCATGGTATCACGAAAATATCTTTTTGTTAGGAACATTGGGGGGTAAATTGGAGCTATAGTGCATCGCCGTTACTCGTCTTACATAATGCCTCAAAAAGATATAGTCAAAAGAACGAGCAAAATATATATAAATAGAGGTCCCAATGTTAAATATACATTTATTTCAACACTTCTGTACCGATTATATCGAAATTTTAACAAAATATGGAGATATAGGCAGCTGTTAGCTATGTAAAATATTTTTTAGATAAACGAGACCCGGTTTTGTAGATATTGATAAAAATATAAAAACGAATAACTGCCAAATATTTTTTTTGCAAAGTTTGCAACACATTTATTTTAACACCTTTCTACCGATTCTTTTGAAACTTTAAAAACATATAGATATGTGAACGAAGTATTTTAGGTAAAAAAGTTTTAATACCCGAGATCCGGTTTTGGAGATATTGATAAAAATATAAACCCGGAAAACCTTAATTTTTTTACTTATTTAAACACTTCTTAACCGATTGTGTTGAAATTGTATAAAGATGTACATATCTGTGTGGGGATTATTTAGGTAAAATTTTGTTGATACCCGAAACCCGATTTTAGAGATATCGGCAAAAATATGAAACCGGGTAACCGTCAAACATTTCACACCCGTTTGTTAATTTTTTCTCTACACCACAGTAGTATACCAACAATTGCCTCATCTTGGAATATTCACGCAAGGAAAGTTATTAATGTTTGTACATGGGACAAATATAAGAAATTTTCGCCAAAAATTGGCAATCGTCAAAAAGTGTAGAACATTTTTTTTTCTTTTTTAATGTCTGTACCAAATTTGTGTTTCTTTCATTTACCTTTAAATAAAACCTGGTTTAAAAAAAAATTTTTGTCTACACTTTGTGACGATTGCCAATGTTTGTCGGAAATTTCGTATATTTGCCCCATGTACAAACATCAATAACTTTCCTTGCGTGAATATTCCAAGATGAGGCAATTGATGGTATACTACTGTGGTGTAGAGAAAAAATTAACAAACGGGTAGGAAGTGATAAATGTAAAATTGTAGCTGTGCCCACAAAAAAACATGCTCCTGAAAAAAATTTACGCAACCAAGTGCTTCCACTTTTCTGCCTCTACCTTCAAAACTGAAAGGGGCGCATCGAATTTGAAGCCCCAGGTATTTTTAGTCCCTAATAGGCTATTATCGTTCATAATCCAAATTTCAATACTCAGTTTCCTCAAAAAGCTATAAGCAAAAAATTGTCAATATTGAAAATGACAAAAAAAAAGTATCGCTACTTTGATTGATGATAGTTTTGAGTATTGGAGGGTCACATTAATTTTGCTCATACTTTTAGAATCTCCGTCTCAAAAAAAACATTCGGTTTAAATTCCATAGCGTTTCAGCGATGCCTCAAAATTTTATCGAAAAAATTCAAAAAAAAATCAAGGGTATCGCTTGAAAAAGTGTAAAAATCAACGTTTTTTAAGTTTCGAAGTTCTGCAAAAACTTACCATCAACTTTCTTGATTTTTAAAATCATAAGATCGGATAGTCACAAGGTCAAACTTAATGTGATTGTACTTTTTGCCGGCCTTGAGTTGATTGCCTTTGTGTAAAACCCGAGTATCCAAAAAAGTAAAAGTTTTTGGGATTTGCCCATATATGTGCTTAATTACGCCCTTTGATTTGCTTAACGCCAGACTTGATGAACGGTGTAAATGTTGCTTGTTGGTAGTTGCTCGCCCATGTATATATGTAAGTTTGTTGATTTTACCGCTTCGGTGAAATGTTTGATCAAATTATAATTTGTTTAAAAATTCGATTTAATTACGTTGATCGTATGTTAAATCACGAAAAATTTAAATTTTGATTTTTTTGGACGCTTAATATAAGTCCTGTCACGGTCGCCAATGACACGAGTGAAGCAAGCAGAAGTAAAACGACGATATTAAGATTTGATGGCTTCCTTATTTGCTTATTCAAGTTCAACTACAATGATTATTACAATTTAACATTTAATGACATGATACTGCTAGGATGCTCTCTAACTGTATAAAAATTGTACTCTCTTACTTAAGATGTATGAAAAGGTAAATGTACATAAGTTTAGCTAGTATGCAAAAATATGATGTGTACATAATAACTAGTGAAAAGGTGTCTATTTTAGACACCATGAAAATGTTCTGCCCACACACACTCACCCAACAATAAAACTCTTTTTATGTCTTTAACTTGATTTAGTAAGTTTTATTTAGAATTACTTTTATTTGAGTAGTCTTTTTGTTATATACAAATTTTCACAACTTTAAGCTTATCTTAGTTTTAGTCTTTTTATTTTAAATTCTAATTTTAACACGAGTTATATTTTCTGCACGACCGGCGTTTCGTTAGATGTCACGAAATAATTGCCATTTTGCTAACTTCGCTGAATGCAATTCGCCCTCCTGAGAACTGCTGTTCAGCAAAAGCTAACGATGATGCCAGTTGCACTCAGAAGTGTGTTTAGTGCGTGAAGGCTGGGTAACGGTTATACCACCCTTCCTTAGAAAAAATAAGAATCTGACAAGTTGATCAGATTTGTCATATTCTTCTTGTTCCTATGACTTAAATTGTTTTGATTGAATGACTGTATGATATTAGGGTGTCCTCCCCTTTCTTTCATTCGTTCAATCAGAACAGTTTTTTTCTTTTTACATATGAAATTTTGTTAATATTATAATATTAATTCAATTACGTACATGTAATTTGTTTTCTAATTTCTATTGCATTAAATTAATGTATTATATATGTTTGCGTCCGTTGTCTATCGATATACGAAGTATTCACAAAATTGGATGGTCTGTAATTGTTCTATTTAATTCACTAGCTTGTATCCATTTTATACTCAGTTGAGCAGAGCTCACAGAGTATATTAAGTTTGATTGGATAACGGTTGGTTGTACATATATAAAGGAATCGAGATAGATATAGACTTCCATATATCAAAATAATCAAGATCGAAAAAAAATTTGATTGAGCCATGTCCGTCCGTCCGTCCGTCCGTCCGTTAACACGATAACTTGAGTAAATTTTGAGGTATCTTGATGAAATTTGGCATGTAGGTTCCTGAGCACTCATCTCAGATCTCTATTTAAAATGAACGATATCGGACTATAACCACGCCCACTTTTTCGATATCGAAAATTTCGAAAAACCGAAAAAGTGCGATAATTCATTACAAAAGACCGATAAAGCGACGAAACTTGGTAGATGAGTTGAACTTATGACGCAAAATAGAAAATTAGTAAAATCTTGGACAATGGGCGTGGCGCCGCCCACTCTTAAAAGAAGGTAATTTAAAATTTTGCAAGCTGTAATTTGGCAGTCGTTGAAGATATCATGATGAAATTTGGCAGGAACGTTACTCTTATTACTATATGTACGCTTAATAAAAATTAGCAAAATCGGAGAAGGACCACGCCCACTTTTAAAAAAAAATTTTTTTAAAGTAAAATTTTAACAAAAAATTTAATATCTTTACAGTATATAAGTAAATTATGTCAAAATTCAACTCCAGTAATGATATGGTGCAACAAAATACAAAAATAAAAGAAAATTAAAAAATGGGCGTGGCTCCGCCCTTTTTCATTTAATTTGTCTAGGATACTTTTAACGCCATAAGTCGAACAAAAATTAACCAATCCTTTTGAAATTTGGTAGGGGCATATATTTTATGGCGTTAACTGTTTTCTGTGAAAATGGGGGAAATCGGTTGATGTCACGCCCAGTTTTTATACACAGTCGTCCGTCTGTCCTTCAGCATGGCCGTTAACACGATAACTTGAGCAAAAATCGATATATCTTTACTAAACTCAGTTCACGTACTTATCTGAACTCACTTTATCTTGGCATGAAAAATGAACGAAATCCGACTATGACCACGCCCACTTTTTCGATATCGAAAATTACGAAAAATGAAAAAAATGCCATAATTCTATACCAAATACGAAAAAAGGGATAAATATGGAATAAATATTATTGACGCGAAATATAACTTTAGAAAAAACTCTATAAAATGGTTGTGACACCTACCATATTAAGTAGAAGAAAATGAAAAAGTTCTGCAGGGCGAAATAAAAAACCCTTAAAATCTTGGCAGGTATTAAATATATAAATAAATTAGCGGTATCCAACAGATGATGTTCTGGGTCACCCTGGTCCACATTTTGGTCGATATCTGGAAAACGCCTTCACATATACAACTACCACCACCCCCTTTTAAAACTCTCATTAATACCTTTAATTTGATACCCATATCGTACAAACGTATTCTAGAGTCACCCCTGGTCCACCTTTATGGCGATATCTCGAAAAGGCGAACACCTATAAAACGAAGGCCCACTCCCTTTTAAAATGCTCATTAACACCTATCATTTGATACCCATATCGTACAAACGCATTCTAGAGTCACCCCTGGTCATCTTTACGGCGATATCTCGAAAAGGCGTCCATCTATAGAACTTAGGTCCACGCCCTTTTAAAATACTCATTAATACCTTTCATTTGATACCCATATCGTACAAACGCATTCTAGAGTCAACCCTGATCCACCTTTATGGCTATATCCTAAATGGCGTCCACCTATAGAACTATGACCCACTCCCTCATAAAATACTCTTTAATGCCTTTCATTTGATACACATGTCATACAAACACATTCCAGGGTTTCCCTCGGTTCATTTTCCTACATGGTTATTTTCCCTTATGTTGTCACCATAGCTCTCAACTGAGTATGTAATGTTCGGTTACACCCGAACTTAACCTTCCTTACTTGTTATACCTACCTAAGCTTTAGATATACTACATAAAATTATAATCCTGTAAATGTACATTATCAATACAACCCTGTAAAATGCAACTATGTAAACAAGGAGAAATAAACTAATACAATTTGGCTTGTCTAGACAGTCTTCAACCGACAATTGAATCGTGCAGTTCACATCATTGTTTACTATATAGTTTGGCAGCTTAAGTAGAGGTTATGTTGCGAATAGAGTGGAAGGCAGTGGACTAGGCAGTCGAATGTCATATAATGAAGGAATGGTGTTCGGAGTTTTTTCAAAGTTAATGATAAAAGCTTTAATATAAATAAAACTGTTGCTTTAATAACAAAAAAAACGCAATATATATTCTGTATACATAAATTTATAAGGATTATCTCACTTTAAAATTTGAATTAAATAATCTAAAGTTTTTTTTTGAAACTGAGTCGAGACCTGTGCGTGTGAATGTGCGAATTTTCACCGATCAGCTGTTAGTTGCGCTACTTGGTAAAATTTACAATGGTTCACATTTTTATTATACAGTCCACAAACTTTAATAGTTCACTATTGCATATGAACATAAAATTTGGTCCATCGAGCCGAATGTCGGTCGAAAATTTAGCAAAATCAGTGCCAATTATTGTACAACAATTTAGTGCAGTGAATTTACAAACATATTCAAAGCATTGAATGGAATTTGCAAGAAATTTTGCAGAAAATACATTGGTTAAACAAGATTAGACGTTTATATGAATAATGTATTGAGTGCATAAAAATGCATGTATGTACAGTCATATCTAAGTGATTTAATTTACATATGTACATATTGGTGGAAAATACATATAACTTGAAATAAAAAAAAGCCAATTTGCGGCAGAAACAGCGTTGAAGCGAAATTAAACGTGCATAAACAGAAAGGTGGTCTTACAATCGTACATGACACATACTTATATATATATAACAGCAAGCATATATGTTATGCAGGGACATAGGTACATACACGTGAAGCGAAAGTGGATAGTGCATAAAGATTTACGTGCCTTGAAAAGTTTGAAATACCAACTGCATCAGTGGATATAATTCAATAAGTGGTTCTAAATAAAGGCCTAGTCGTCACGTAAAGAGGAAGCAGCATCAATGAACAAGTCGGAACATGCCAGCAGAGTACCCCAGCAATGAACTGATGATACATACATACACAAAGGGTCGTCTTATCATACAGAGGCTTGTGGAGTTATAACATTAATGTATGTAAGTAGGATACAATAAGTAATTCTGGAAATTAATTTAAATGTCATTGCATGAGGAATTTAAAATATTGTACAAAAAGAAAAAAAAACCACATATTTAACAGTCGTATTCCGAACTTAACATAAATAGATTCGATACATAACAGTCGCTAGAGTAAGATTCGATGTAAACATTTCAAATCAAAACGTAACGTACGTTTAGCTATAAAGCATTCAGAGAAACGATATTGTGAGACAGAAGCATATCGTAAATATTTCATTAAACATAGTTAGAAGTGGAGTTGAGTAACATAACATATTCAGTAGAGTCAGGACTCAATGGAAACATTTCAAAATTGAAAACGGAACGCACAAAAGTCTGTAAACTTAACATTGAGAGTCAGAGAGACAACATTTTGAGATAGAAGCATAACATACATTTTTGAGTTGAGTAGCATATCATATTCAGTAGAGTCATAGAAACATTGCAAATTGAAAAACAGAACGCACAAAAGTCGTTAAACCTAACATTGAGTCAGAGAGACAACATTTTGAGATAGAAGCATAACATACATTTTGAGTCGAGTAGCATATCATATTCAGTAGAGTCATAGAAACATTGCAAATTGAAAACAGAACGCACTAAAGTCGTTAAACCTAACATTGAGTCAGAGAGACAACATTTTGAGATAGACGCATAACATACATTTTTGAGTTGAGTAGCATATCATATTCAATAGAGTCATAGAAACATTGCAAATTGAAAACAGAACGCACAAAAGTCGTTAAACCTAACATTGAGTCAGAGAGACAACATTTTGAGATAGAAGCATAACATACATTTTGAGTCGAGTAGCATATCATATTCAGTAGAGTCATAGAAACATTGCAAATTGAAAACAGAACGCACAAAAGTCGTTAAACCTAAAATTGAGTCAGAGAGACAACATTTTGAGATAGAAGCATAACATATTCGGTACAAAAGTACATTTAAAGTTAGAATCGCAACATGTATGTATGTATGTTTCTAGGTAATTGAACCATTTTGTTTGGCAAACACTATATATATGTGGCATAAGAGTGACAAATTGTAGTAGAGCATATATGAAATCATACGACAATAAATGTAAACAATAATAAGTCAAGTACTAAAGGGACAAAATTTAAATAAACAAAAAGGCTACTAGTTATCTATAGACAATGGATGAATTGAAACAAAAACGTCAAACCATAAAGGGGTCAATCACGCGTATATTTTCCTTTTGTCAAAATGCTAATAATTCCGTTGACGAGATTAAGGTAATAGTAGAGAAGTTGGAGTCAATATTCCGGGAATATGAGAATGTACAAAGCAGCATAGACACTCTTACAAGTTCAGAGAACATAGCTGTGGAGGAAAATTATCGTAGTGACATCGAATATAAGTATTTTGCAATTAAGGCAGGTTTGTTGGCTCGAACACGTGAAGAGCAGCTTGATAGCACAGTAATAGACAATCAAAATCAAACGGAGCAGGTCGCTAGTGTATCCAGTGCAATTCAAACATTGATAGATCATCAGAATACCTTGGGTACTTTGGTTGAGCGGTTGGTGTCTCCATGCGGTGACATAAATGCGGCCTCGCCGGCGTTGCATACTAACACCAGCCAACAAGAAGTCCGGCTTCCCCGTATACAAATTCCAGAGTTTGACGGAACGTACATAAACTGGATACACTTTCGCGATTTGTTTGAGGTAATGGTTCATACCAAATCAAGTTTAGCACACATAGAAAAGTTCGAGTATTTGTTGACAAAGTTGAAAGGGGAGGCATTACCAATAGTGAGGCATTTGAAGTCCACAAATGAAAATTACTCGGTAGCATGGGGGTTGCTATATAAAAAATATAATGAGGGTGATAAGGCGAAGAAAGCATATGTAGGTCTGTTACTTGATCAGCAACCAATTAAAGCACCAACATTGAATGAGATTAGGCGTCTGTACAATGATTCTAACGAAAGTATCAATGCGTTAAAAGCATTAGGTGAGGCAGTGGATCAGTGGGACACACTTTTGTTGTACTTAGTTGAAAAAAAATTAGATTTTGAAACATCAATGCTGTGGTAGAGGAGCAGAAGCACAGAAAAGGAAAGTAAGTTTGTACATTTAATGACATTTTTAGAGCAACGCGTTACCGAATTAGAAAATATACAGTTAAATAAAGGTTCAGTTAAATCGTTAACCCCTCTAAGCTATTTTAATCGCCAGCCGCAGGCATCGAAAATATACGTTTCTCAAGTAAAACAATGTCCAGTATGCGCAGAAAATCATTCAATATATCAATGCGACCAATTTAAAAGAAAACCAGTAGAGGAGACGATTCAAGTAGTGCGCGATGTGGGGCTATGCTTTAATTGTCTCAAGGACAATCACCGAGCCGTTAATTGTACATCATCGTTGTGTAAAGTTTGCAACAAGAAAACATAATTCATTATTGCATGTAACGCAAGATAAGTCGAATGAAAGCAATTATCCGCAAAGACAAACGGAGTTAGTATCAATAAATTTATCAAATATACAAAACGAATATATAACACTGCTACCTACGGCCATAATAAGGGTATTAGATATCAATGGTCATTATCAAACCTGTCGAGCGTTACTTGATTCAGGAGCACAGGTGTCGCTCATACGAGAAGCTTGCATGCAGCGGTTGGGGTTGAAGAGAAGCTTCAATAATACAACGATTCATGGTATAGGTAGAGGGGTTAATAGCCGTTGTAAGGGTGAAGTAAAACTAAGCATACATTTTCCAAATGGGAATCACAATATTGAGACTAGCGCACTGTGTCTCCCAAATTTGACTCGAAATTTACCAGGAAAAAAAGTACAAAATAAAAAACTAAACTATTTTCGCCATCTCGAACTGGCCGATAACAATTATGACACACCAAACGGAATAGACATAATTTTAGGTGCCGATGTGTTTTCAGCATGTGTACTGTCGGGAAAACTAGTTCATCCAAGTGGTTCACCTTCAGCGGTTGAAACAATATTTGGTTGGGTGATACTTGGCAAAAGAGAGTCGAGTCAATCATTTCATATTTTTGTGGGTACTGCATCACTTGATGCAAACTAATCAGTTACAAAGGTTTTGGGAAGTCGAAGAAATACAGCCACTGACACAGGTTCTGACAGTTGAGGAATAACAAGCAGAAGATCATTACATAAAGTATGTTACACGCGCCTCTCAGGGAAGAAAAATTAGAATTTGGCGATTCAAGGTTAGCAGCATGGAATCGATTATGCTTAATGGAAAGGAGATTTAATAAAGATGAAATATTAGCACATAGCTACAAACAATTTATGCAAGAGTACAAATTGATGAATCATATGGAAGAAGTGGTAGATGAAAAGGCACAGGTCGAGTATTATCTCCCACATCACGCCGTGTTGAAACCAGAAAGTACAACTACAAAACTCAGGGTAGTCTTTGATGCATCTTGTAAGTCATCAAATGGGAAGTCACTGAATGATCAACTACTCATAGGACCCACTGTTCAAAAAGATTTATTTTCCTTATTGATTCAATTTCGCAAGTTTAAGGTAGGGTTGACAGGTGATACAGAAAAAATGTACAGACAGATTTTGGTCAACAAGAGCGACAGAAGCTATCAACGAGTTTTTATGGAGGGAAACCAGTGAAGATGAAGTAAAGGCATATGAGCTAAAAACAGTTACGTACGGCACTGCATGTGCACCCTTTTTAGCAACAAGGACACTCAAGCAAATAGGAATTGAAAATTCGGCTTAGCACCAGTGGTTATTTCTTTGAAACTTTTAATGCATCAGTTATGGTTGAGGGGCATTGATTGGGATGAGCAGTTGCCTAATGATGTGGTCACACGATGGTACGAGTTGAGGAGTGGCATCAATGACATTTCGAAAATGAGAATTCCAAGATGGATTAGATTGTTGTGAGTTGTGAGTTGTTAGAACTTCATTGCAGATGCATCAGAGGTAGCGTATGCTGCCGCAGTTTATATTAAAGTTCGCCATTTAGATGGGTTAGTGTCAACAAATCTTATTGCCTCCAAAAGCCGGGTAGCACCTATTAAACAAATAACATTACCAAGACTTGAGTTGCGCGCTGCACAGCTCATGACCAAACTGGTTGTAAAAGTAAAGGAAGCACTTGACGTTGATCAGATTCCCATATTCGGGTATTCTGATTCAACTATTGTCTTAGCTTCGCTAAGCGATTATCCACGTCGATGGAAAACATTCATTGTTAATCGAACTTTATACATTTTGAATATATTACCACGAGAAAGCTGGCGTCATATTTCTTCACATAATAATCCTGCAGATTTAGCAACAAGAGGTATTACCGCTTGTAACTTAATAAATAACGAGCTTTGGTGGCACGGGCCTAACATACTGAGAACACGTCATCAGTGGGAAGAAGTGGCAGCAGAGCCGCCAGAGGAAACACATCTAGAAGAAAGGCAACATATGGTCATATGCCATGCCGTTGAAAATCCAACAGACGATTTATTTGAACGTTTTTCAAGTTTTGGAAAGTTATTGTCAGTGACATCATACATGATGAGATTCATAGCAAACTGTAGAACAAATAAAGTAGCCAGAACAACAGGCTTTTTAAGTGTGCACGAGCTGGATAATGCGCATGATGTCTTAGTTAGGCAGGCTCAGAAGGATTCGTTCCATTCAGAAATTCAGATGTTATTAGCTGGAAAATCTCTGCCTGTAAAACACAGTCTATCTGCATTAACACCATTTATCGATCAAAAGCAATTGTTGCGAGTAGGTGGAAGGGTTGAGAACGCAGTTATAAAGTTTGACAAAAAACACCCGATAATTCTTAACAAGGATAGTTCGTTGACACACTTATTAGTGAGATATCATCATAAGAAATATTTACATGCAGGTAATCGACAATTGCAATATGTACTCGGATTAAGGTACTGGATTCCAGGAGTGGTCCGAATAATCCAGCAATGTATATACAAGTGTACCACATGTATGCGCTTCAGAAATAAACCATTTTCTCAGCAGATGAGTAGCTTACCTCGATATCGGGTGGAACCAGCATTAGCTTTCGTGAATACAGGCATAGATTTTGCAGGACCTATACACGTAAAGTCGTGGAAGGGTAGGGGAAGCAAAACTTACAAATGTTGGATAGCAATATTTGTTTGTTTAGTGACAAAGGCAGTACATTTAGAGTTGGTATCAGAACTATCAACTGAATCGTTTCTGGCAACCCTTCGTAGATTTGTGGCTAGACGAGGAAAACCGTCGAACATATACTCAGATAACGGTACCAATTTTGTAGGGTGTAATCAAAAAATTGAAGGAATTGTGGCATTTTTTACATGAAAGGCATAACCAGGAGAAAATTGTTAAAGGTATGACAGAACAAGAAATTCAATGGCATTTCATTCCCCCAACTGGTCCTCACTTTGGAGGAATGTGGGAGGCAGGGGTCAAAAGTACAAAATACCATTTGAAGAGAGTTCTAGAAGATGCTAATATAACATTCGAAGAGACATGCACGGTCTTATGCCAAATAGAGTGTTGTTTGAATTCACGGCCACTCTGCACAAAATACGAAGGTGATCCAGATCCCCTTACACCAGAGCATTTTTTAATTCTTACATCAATGGCGACTATCCCAGAAACTAATTACACTCAATCCAAGGTAAATAGTTTAAACCGTTGGCAGTATTTACAAAAATTAGTTCAACAATTTTGGAAAAAATGGTCGTTAGAATACATAAGTCAATTACAACAACGCCCAAAATGGAGCCGAAAACTCAAAAATATCCAATGTGGTGACATTGTACTCCTCAAAGATGATACATTGCCACCAAGCAAATGGAGTATAGGCAAAGTTGTAGAAACATATCCAGGCAAAGATGAACTTGTAAGAGTTGTTTCAGTCAAAACATCAAAGGGAACATTTAAACGTCCCATCGTTAAGTTATGCCCGTTATTTATGGACTGTTGAAAGTGGATACTTTCAAGAGGGGCGGTATGTTTGCGACCGTTGTCTATCGATATACGAAGTATTCACAAAATTTGATGGTCTGTAATTGTTCTATTTAATTCACTAGTTTGTATCCATTTTTATACCTAAGCTTTAGATATACTACATAAAATTATAATCCTGTAAATGTACATTATCAATACAACCCTGTAAAATGCAACTATGTAAACAAGGAGAAAGAAACTAATAAAATTTGGCTTGTCTAGACAGTCTTCAACCGACAATTGAATCGTGCAGTTCACATTTTTATTATACAGTCCACAAACTTTAATAGTTCACTATTGCATATCGACTGGTTTCTGGCTCAACCACTCAACTCCTGTTCTTCAAAAAAAATTTTTTATGGTAAGTGAAACAAAAACAGTTCTTACATTTAGTGAAAAGTCAAGTTCATCTGATTTTAACATACTTAGTAAAAAAAAATACATTTGCGACAACCTTGTATGTAAAAATTTATATTTTATGAACACAGCAACCCCGTAAATAACTCACTATCAATGCATTTCTTCCACTGACGACCACTATCAACTCAGTTCATTTTAAAGTGCCGTTATGTTTTATTTAATAAGTTTTTTTTTCGTGTATTCAAGACATATTAAAAAATGATATCTAAAAAAAGAGTTTCACAATCATTCGATCAATACAAAACAGTATTCTCAAGTAAGTATATGTCTACACATTTCCGATCATTAGATGAAAAGTTATAACCCCTGCTTCACGTTTTAGGATCGCAATGTGTTGGAAAGACCTGAGGAATTTCATAATGCAGAGAAAAGTCAAAATTTACAGAAGGTGCTTGATGAGAAAACGGGAAGCTTAATTTTGGTTGAAACCTCTGATTAGCCTATCAATTTTAGTAACAAAAAGTTAGATGACAGAACCGGACTTTTTGTTGATATCGATTCGAGCATTGAAATCAATTCTCCTGACACCTCAATCGATTAGTCAAGTTGCGTTGAGGTTAATTCTCTTGAAGAGTCAAGCAGTTGTTCATATTCTCCATTCAAGTATATACTAGACGAAACATCAGGGCTGCTGTCACATACTAAGACAAAAAAGGGTAAAGCAATAGAAGACAATGGAATAGAGAAAAACTAAAAAAGCGAGGGAACAAGGAAAGAGTTATTTCAGTTTAGAGAGAAGTAGGGGGGAGAGAATTGGTTTGCAAAAAAGGTGTGAGAGAAAATTGAAACAGCGATGTCGATGGACAAATGCTAGAGGCAACAACAAGTGTGCAACGATATCCGATTTACAGAGAGCTGTGCTTTTTAAGTATTTCTGGAAAGAAATGTCATGGGAGCAAAAAAAATCATGGATAAATGCATTTGTCAATGTTTTTCCAGTTAACCGCAGAAGCGGGGAGTCGGTCAGGAGAACGTATAACATGCTTTATCATCTCAAAGTTGATGGTGATACAATTAAAGTCTGCAAAAAAAATGTTTTTAGCTACACTGAATATTGGAGAATGGTTTGTTCAAAATACATTAAAAGTAAAAAATGGTTACGGTGTAGATAAAAAAAACAAATGATTTAAACTTAAAAAAAGTAGAACATGCCCGATCTTTTATGGACAATGTCCCAAAAATGCCATCCCATTACTGCCGTCAAAACACACAAAAATTATATATGGACTTGACTGATACGTCCATCAAACAGGTTTACAAACAATTTGAAAGCTTCATTAATGCGAGTTACATTTCGGATTCTGAAAAAGCTGGTTATAAGTCGTTTCTAAAAGTTGCACAAGAAATGAATATCGGACTTTATAAACCAAAAAAGACCAATGCAATATATGTTATGCTTATAAAAATAAGCATATTGATGAGAGAACTTTTCAAACACATTTGAGATTAAAAGATCGAGCTCGAAAAGAAAAAGAAGAAGATAAAAGAAGAGCAATTAAAGGAGAAATTCATTGCTTCACGTTGGATGTTCAGGATGTTCAAATGATCACATCTATAGTTGCAGGAGCCCAATACTTTAAACAGAAGTTAGCCTGTCACCAGTTCACAATTTATAATTTAAAAAATTCGAAGTAGTTTGCTACGTATGGCACGAAGGTGAAGGTGCAATGGATGCTAACGTTTTTACGTCTTGTATATTACATTTTTTAGAAACTGAAGTAACTGAAAACCATATTCCTATAAGCATGTTTAGTGATGGCTGCGGTGCACAAAATAGAAACGTAACTTTATCAAATGCATTAATACATTTTGCAAAGAAGTACAACACCAAAATATAGCAGAAATACCTGGCCGTCACATGCCATCACACTCAAATGGAATGCGACTCCGTTCATGCTAATATCGAGAAAAGAAAGAAATATAAGGAATTATTTGTGACAGCAGATTTTGTCAAGCTTATAAAGGAAGCACGAACGAGCCATGGGCCTTATAGCGTTCATTATGTTGGACAAACATTTTCTAAAAAATATTCTGATTTAAATTTTTACAAATCTATTAGACCAGGACTAAAATCAGGCGACCCTTGCATCACAGATATTAAATGTTTAAAGCATACCTCATTTGGAAGTTTTTATAAACTTGATTATGATGATGACTGGGTAAAATTACCACAACGAATGAAAATGGAAAAAGTTCCAACCTTTATGAGCAACTATTGAAGCTGCCTTTAAAAAGTTCCGAGATTTACAAAGTTTTAAGGCGTTCATTCCAAGTGATTGTCACTCTTTTTACGATCAATTACGCCACTACTCTTCATGAACATGCGTTTTGCATTTTATAAAAAATATTCAATTCATACTATACGTATCGAATGTATAAGTTATTTAAGAAAGCTATTTAGTTTTGTTTTTGTCGTTTTAAAAAAAAACTTATTCTCGTACATAATTTTAACGGAGTCACGTAATATTACAAGAAGCCGTTGTGCAACATTGCAAAAAATATAAGAGCTGAAACCAAGTATATCCGTGTATATTTTTAAGTTTTGCAAGAACAAGAACCTCGTAAGTACATACTAAATAATAAAAACGTCACATCTTTGAAATATTTCAGTTTTTTTTTAATAATTAAGGTCAAGAGACTCTATTTTACATTTCTAAATATTCTAATAATCAAATACATTATTATATAAACAAAAAATTAGTTTTTTGCTGCCCCTGAAAACTTGACATTTTGCCATTACGTGGTTGAGACAGAAACCAGTCGATATGAACAATATATTTATGACAAGTAATGCAGGCATATTAAATATTTGGTATTATTTGCAAGCCAATTGTAAAGTAACTTAAAATTCCTAAATTTTGATTTTGGCGACCTTTTGTTAACTAATCACTTTTTTTCTAGCTGGCTTGAGGTCTGAGTTGAAATATTACACACGGTAATCGTCTTCAGGGTGAACACTACAAAACATAAAAACAACAAAATAAATAACAAATTTTCTAACATACAAATTTAAAAAAATTATAACATACATTTTTTTACACGTGTGTATCACTTGACGTGGAGGTTATCACTGATCGTTTGTTTGTCAACAAATATCTATAGAAGCTAGCAGAGTTATCTACGTCCGTTTTGTAGTTCATTCCCATTATTAACACACCAACCAGTAAACGAATGAACTACAAAACGGACGTAGATAACTCTGCTAGCTTCTATAGATATTTGTTGACAAACAAACGATCAGTGATAAACTCCACGTCAAGTGATACACACGTGTAAAAAAATGTATGTTATAATTTTTTTAAATTTGTATGTTAGAAAATTTGTTATTTATTTTGTTGTTTTTATGTTTTGTAGTGTTCACCCTGAAGACGATTACCGTGTGTTAATCGAAATATATTGGTAATATATAAAATACCCTTGTGTTTTTATTTCAACTCAGACCTCAAGCCAGCTAGAAAAAAGTAAA
>JARSSU010026086.1:0-32878 GCA_029619165.1 Eurosta solidaginis
GCGAACTCATTTGAACTTGCTCCCCGGAGTACATCAAATTTTTCCATGTTAAGTTCAAAATATCCAACATACATATATGATAGCCTCTCTTTACCTGCTGGGGAGAGTGTTTAAAGACGCCCAATGTATGCGAAACACGACGACAAGACAACCAATTCTTCAGTCGATTGGCAGTTGATTTACGACTCACACAAGCACACTTCTTGCCGTTACTGCACTGAAATGGCATCATACGTTTCCACGCCGAGAGCTTAAAATAGCTCAGCGTAATTTTTATTTAACGTAGCTATCCTTGTCGAACTACATTAGGGATTTGTGTTAGGAGAAGTAGGCCATGTGTTCAGTAGTGACATCTGGTTCGATATACTTTGGCTAGGCCCGTGATATTTGTGGGTGGTCCCGTTTGTGTACTGGAGTCGCAGTTCTCGCTCGCTGTATATAGCAACAGTAATGCACAACAAGTAGTGACTTCTTGTGACAATGCTTCGGTTGAAGACACACCAATGCTCAGAAGTTTCACGATGTTCTTTGATAACATCGAAATATATTGAATTTATGTGCAGATTGGGTGGATATCTCAACAAAATCTGAGATAGGCATTTGGCAAAAATTCTGAAGCTTGACGTTCTTCAAAACAAATTCTGAATAGGACGCTTTGCAAAAGCTTTCTCAATTAAGCGTTTTTCGATACGGTAGTCAGATATGGTGATATAGCACTCAGCTGTTGATATTATTATATCAATTCAAAGTACTGAATCCCACAATTCGAAATGAAGCCATCAAAAGTTCATAGCACACTGTACATGTTTTATTTAGAATATTTCTTCAGCCCTTGATACATTGATACATTTACCCAGCTTTCACATAACCACTACATAATTGGCGCCGAGTAGGTACATGTATGTTTCAGAGGATAAAAGCCCAATGGAAATGAAAGCATGACATGACAAGCTAGCTGAGGAGGCTCGCAAAGTAAGGAATACTTGCCTAGGTTTTAAAAGGCATCCACTTCATAATGGAGCCCGAATAGGTACATGTTTTCAAAAGAATCAACAATTGGAAAAAATCATAACGCTAGGTATTCACGTCCAGCAGCCCAGTACCTGAGGGCTAGCTGATGAAGAATAAATAATTACTTATCTCATTACTACATTTTATTTCCTTCAAACAGCTGTCAACGTTTTATTTATGTAACTCTCATTTTCAGCGGCAATGTTACTATTTCCAAACAGTTTGCATTTCTGGCGCATGCACCTATCTTGAATTTCAAATTATACGCAGGAGTGTTTCTAATATGGAGTCACATCAAATTAAATTCTTCGTAATCCTCAATAATGATTTATTGTAATAGCACTTCCATATTCAACCACCTTTGAAGCGCAGACATTTTTACGCCTCAATCAATGTGCGCGCATTTGCTCCATCGCCTCTCAAATGTTTGTTGTAATTTGATTGCGAAATTTTGCGCTACTTACTTGCGTAACAATATCAGCTGTTCGAATAAAAGCCACCAGCTGTTTTAATTTGACAGCTGTTGCGCTTTTTATTATTAGCGTATGCAACTTTTTATGCCAAACAAATCGTACGCTAATCGCTGTGTGCTATCTTTAACTACGAGTTTAATTGTGTGCGCTTTCATAAAAATTCGATTGTAATTGCTCTTATGTCAATTGAGAATTGTTTTTAAGCTGTTGCGTTAATCGAGTATGAGAAATGATAATGCATCTAGAGATACTGCTAACATCTTGTGGAGAAATTTATTGCTCATTGGTTTGGCAGTTTTAAATGGTGCTATAAATCTAGGAAATTGGAAATTGTTAGTTATAGGAGTTTGATAGAGTAGGTAAAATAGAAAAAAAATGTTTAAATCCGATAACAAAGAAAGTTAAGATTACACTATTTTTAGTACTGCGATTTGAAATTTTTAAGCAGTTTTCTAAGTTTATATTAAACTTTTAAGTGAAAATATGCCTTCAAGCGACTAAATACTAACATGAAGGGAAAAAAAACAGAAGTAGTAAGTACTTAATTCAAGCAAGCATAGTAAAGTCAATTACACACAAAGTACATGGACAAGACTTGTATATGTGTTGTGTTTTTTTTAGTAATAACAAAAACGAAAAGGCAACCAAAGTCCAGTAAACTAATAATAACATCCTGTCTGGGTATGTCGAAAAAAAGCAAATAAAAAACAAGCCAAGCGCTAAAAAATGCTTCAGCAATCATAGCCAATGGAAGCATTGAGGAGAAAACAGTAAAGACAACAGCAAACAAGAAAATGCTGCACAAAAAAGTGAAATTCTCTAGAGTCCTTTCCAGGAATTATGCCCGCAGGTTGAGCACATTTAAGGCAACAACATGGCAGGCTGCTGTCATCCAAGCGGCTATAAAACACACAAAAATAATAAAATAAAAAATCCACTAAAAAATATCGAATGCTGATATGAAGGGGAAACAGCGTAGTGTATAGTAAAAGTGTGGAATGAGTAAGTGAAAAACCAGATCAAACTCGAAATTGAAGTGCTGGCTAAGCGTATGGGGCTCATGAGAATTTTAAGCAAAGAATTTAAAGCAGAATGAAATGCTGTTGAGTAAGAAAGTAAAAAACTAAAAAAACTAAAACACAAAAAGAGTGTACGGAAGTGGAAGTCGTGGAAATCGAAGAAGAAATTTATATGTAAGCAGTTCTCAATAATGGGGAAAAATAAGCGAAATAAAAGCAAGAAAACAACGTTAAAGTGAGAATTTAAGATTACGAAAAAAATTTGGCAAGAGCTTTAAAAGAAAGTAAGTTTACGTGATAACAGGGCATAAAATTTAAGACGAAGACAACTCAAGAACGCAACAAGAAAATTACGTATTAAACTTTCAACACCGCCAACACTTTCGTTGTCGGAAGTATAAACAGTTGGCCTGCCCTAGCCATGGGCAGTCAATCCAGTGACATCTGAATGTTTGTTCCCAGTTACTTATGGTTTCCCTGGTGTGTGCTTTTGTGAGTCCACAAAAGCGCTGCTGTAGCACCCTGCTTTGCTGGTCATCTGCATATTCATTACCTTTATGTTCCTGATGTCGGTGAACCCATCCTAACAAAACCTTGTTTTGGCTCCGAGGAATGTAAGGATTTCAATCCACAAGCTTAGATGTACATTGTGTAGGATTGAAAGGCACGCAGGGCCACCTGGCTGTCCGACATAATGTAGATGGTCTTCGAGGATGAGCTTCTTCGGTAGACATTCTCTACGGGGAAAACGGTCTGCCACAGCAGCACCCTTACTGTGGTAAGGCCTCAAATTCCCACGGTATCGGTATAGGCTTCATTAGAATACTGTCGAATATTTCCGCTGGCTGGAATATCAAATCTAACAAGAGTGTAGGTCAACGAAGAAACTGGATCAAGAAAAAGAAATCAAAAACAAAGTTTTCAAAATTGAACTGCTTTGCGTCAACAGCTGACTTTGAACCGCGCATGCCTTCGTTGCGAAGTTCCTAATACACGGCAACGACGGCAATGCCAAGGCGAATCCATACCAGGTGGTGGCAAAGCGAAATCACCAATACACCGTGCTGAAAAGAATGTCAAGTCAAAACAAAATTTTCATTTGTCCGTCATCCAGTGAGTTTTACAGCTCCGGCTTACGCTCAATTCTCACGGGAAATGCTCTGGATCATTGAGAGACTGAGAAGCAGATGTCGTGATATTTTCGCAAACTTGAAATGTGATAGGCAGATGTCGCCGCTGTTTTTCATTTAACTCATACGGCGAAAGGCTAAGCAGCGACATCTATTTTTGAAAAAGTAGGTTTATTAAAGCAGCGTTGCCAAACTAAAGACAAGTAATTAACAAATTATATGGCTCACAAATTGAACCAGACTTCTATCTGGATTTATCAGGCTCAAATCGTTGTTGTTGCATTTACATGGAAAATTATTTATCTGCTCAGGCTCTTGCCATGGATGAGGCTATTGATTTCGATTAACTGACATATTGTAGTACAAGGCGTTGTATGGAAAACAATCAAGAAGAAGCAATCAGCTGTTGGGATAACAACACCTGGTACTGATTCGCCTTGGGCAATGCCAAAATAAGCAAAAGAAATTCAAAACTTACGTTTGCTAGTGTCGTCTAGTTTTATTTCTTTTTTGTAGCCAAGCCGAATTCAGTACAGTTGTTGTTATCCAACAGCTTATGCTTCTTCTTGTAATTTTTCATACAACACCTTGCTAAAACAATGTCAGTTAATCGAACCTATGAAAATTTATTTGACTTGACATTCTTTCAGCACAGCGAATTGGTGATTCCCTTTGCCTGGTACAGATTCGCCTTTGCTTGAGCTTTCCCACTTTGCTCCTATTTCTTCTATTTTCACTGGTCAAAAATATTTTCTTTTTGACGAAAAAAAATTGTTGATTTACATTTTCAATGACAAAAAATTAAAAGAGTTTTCCTTTTTGCGTTCATTGTGGCAAAAAATTGTCTACGTGCGTTCTTTCAAGTGACGCCAGCGCTAAACGGCGAAAAGTGGAAAGTGTGTCGGGTCTAACTCGAAGTGAAGGAAATTAAACAAAAAAATCTAAATTTATGTTAAACAGAAATACATTCCTATCCAAGTCATACTTTGTATTCAGAAAGTTCTCCTAACGTCATTCATGAAATTTATCCTGAAAATTAAAAAACACCGTGTCGAAGTTATGAAAAATGAAGGCCTGAAGACATTTGTTGCAAATAAAGGAAATATAACGACTTTAAAACTGACTTCAAGAAAGTAAGTTTAGAGCCCTTATTGCAGGGCACATAAAGAACTCGGGCCTAGTACACTGCCTTAGATATGATATATCGATTGTGGTGAGGTAATGTACGCCACCTATTAGGCCTAAGCTAACCCAATTTTTTGCACAATACCTCCCCAAGCCACGCCCTGTCTGGATTAGTGATTGCATGTGCTTCAGAGATCCAAAAATCTTTAGTTTTCTTAGACAATGATATACATTGCAGAATGATAATGGTCTGCAGTGTTGTGCTAACTGCGCAACATTAGCCTTACTTTAAAATAAATAAAAGGAGAGGCGCAATAACCTCCAAAGAGATCTAAGGCCGAGCTTCTCATTCCAATTTGCGTCGTGCTCTTGATTTTCCTACAAATTTGCTGGACGGACCTACATGTTTTATGCCGACTCCGAACGGCATCTGCAAGGCAGATGACTTTCACTGAGAGCTTTTCATGGCAGAAATACACTCGGAGCGCTTGCCAAACACTGCCGAGGGGCGACCCCGCTTAGAAAAATTTCTTCTAATTGAACAACTTATTTCTAAAATTTTGATCTTGCTTTGTCCGGGGTGTGAACCCAGGGCAACGGTGTGGTAGGTGGAGCACCGCTACATCACACCATGGTGACGCCAACTTACTACTTTATTATATATAAAAATCGCGTTTCGATAGTCGACAACATGCTAGTAGGTCTCGTTTAGTTCAGGGTCCTTATTCCCAGTTCAAAAACGTCCTATCTCAGAAAACATTTGCAAAAACCCTATGTTAGAATGTCTTAAGGAACGACCTATCTCAGATCTAGTTTTATATACACTTTATCTAATATATTTTTTGCCGGCTCGAGGTCAATTAAAAAATAAACACAAGTTTTCTTTAAAAAATCGATATATTTCGGTTACTCCACCGGTAACGTCCTCAGGGATATAAACTGCAAAATATTAATTTACCGTCCTCTTGCTTAGGCGTGGAGTTTGCTACTTGCAACTTGTGTTTATTTTTAATTGACCTCGAGCCGGCAAAAAATATATATTAAATATGAAAGGTCGCCAAACAATTTACTATACACTTTATCTTACATTAAAATCACTTGAATTTGTACTCTTATTGGGCCTTTGCCCAAACTTACAAACACAGGCGCAGAAGATACAATCAAGTTATCATAGTCCGTGGGGATAATCGTGCTGCTACACTTTATAAAATTAGTTAAAAGGCTGCTTCTGTTTAAGGAATATAATCTGATAAAACTATTTACAAATAGTAGGTATAGCTTGAGCTGGCCAGTCAATATAACCAGCATAGATTGAATGTGTCCATAGTGTTACCAGAATTTGCTTGACGACCAAATGTAAGAGCCCCAATAAGGTGCTAGGACTTATATTATAGATAACACCGTCCTCTTTAAAAATACTAGACGTTTTCTAGGACCTTAAGCGACCTGCTGCCTCGAGACTGGCAATTCTGTCGCCCCTAATAGCTGGAGCCTTGACCTGGTGAGTCACGAACACGAAACACGCTCACACCGTTTCTTCCTGCAGCTTGTACTTCCTACATCTGCTGTTATTGACGAGGCTCAATTTATAAGCATGCAACGCCAGAATGCAGTGTCCAGTTAGTAGCCCATCGTGAGCCTTAAGTCATCTCTCTTCAGGGATATGAGCCACTTCGTGAGTCTAATATCGTAGGGATTTGCTCATGATCTTAGAGCCTTCCTGCTTGATGAATATATGTCACTCCTGTCTCCTCTTGATTTCTCTCAAACATATTGGGACATCTATCGTCGATTCAGCTAGTGTTGCATCCTCCTTTGCCAACTCATCGGCATTTTTGTTACCTTTATGACCGGGAATCCAGTACAGATATATGGTCTGGCCTGAGCGAAGTTTTTCTGATGATCTTTGCATTCCAGGTACACTTCTTGATGAAGCTACTTTGTGAGATTATTGCCTTAATCGCCGCCTGACTATCAATATATACATATACTAGCAGACCCGGCAGACGTTGTTCTGCCCTAAATTTGGCCTATCTGCATACATTTTAATAAGCTTTTTACATCTAACTCTGCCCTTCCCTCTTCACTTTTCCTAACCTTTCATTCACTCCTCCCTCCGTCTTTTTCGCTTCATCGATCTCCATCTTCGTCTCATTCTATCACTTTCTCAGTCTCCTGCTGCTTCTCTCTTCTCTCAAGTTCGTCTCATTTTTCTTCATCCGTTATTGCCTGTCCCAGAGGGCGGTATTTATTTTGTTCCAGTCCCAGTCTCAGTCCCACTCCAAGTGTCTGTCCCAGTCCGTCTCTGGTCTACTTCACGGCAAAAAGGATGGTAAATACTAAAAGCATATATACCATATTTCAGGCAAATTGAATAGGACGTATGTAAATAGGTATGTCGGTATTAAATTATTAAATTCATATCTTTATTTCGGCTTCGCATGCTATATTATCACTTTTCCAGGTTGATGCGACTAAATCGAATATCCAATGAAATTACTTTAGAGCTCTCAGCAACAGCTTTCATTTGATATCCATATTACCCACACGTTCTAGTGGTAGCCGGGACCACGTTTCGGCCTATATCTCGAGACCCTATACGTCGATCGCAACCAAACCTATGTAATAAACACCACCTGAGGTATGCGCAACTTGTGTGAAAGTTTGAACAAAATCAACCGACGCATTTCTTCAAACACACTCCCCCCGCTCCCCACTCTCGGCGGGCCTGGTGATCTGCTATACTTGATATCATTCGCTACAATATTTTTATGGATAGCACGTTGTTTAATTAAACACCAACCAATTACACATCCCACCTGAAAATATGCAATAAATAATATTGCGACTATAAACTGAGATTTATATCCTATATTTCAAGTTAGATCAAACTACACACGGGGTGCAATACAAATTCAAATCGGTTCAGTAGTTTAGGAGTCCATCGCGGACAAACAATGTGACACGTGATTTTTATATATAACGATTGACGCGTCTACAGCTTAGCACGCTTCCTCCAGAATTTCTGCTGCTTTTTTCATGGCTAATCTCGTTCCTCTTCCTATATAATGCATCTCCATGTATGACTGCGGTTCCTTAACTCTGCTTACCTCGAAAAATTCTCGAGAAGAGTTGTAGTTAATTTTTCTACACAAGTAACAACAAAATGTTATAATTGCTACACAGAAGATGGCACGTAGAAGCTGCTGCATACAGAGCTAACCATCTTTGTACAACGAGTAAAGTGTTAGTGGGTCATAGTTATGTGTATTTAATTAAATTATAAAAAATTTAGAATGTAAACAGAAAGCACATGGTTCGAAGGTTGATAAATGTCTATATAAGCCTTTACAGCAGAACTCTTTGGTCATAGTCTAGTATGAGAGTCTAACATGCTAATGTATCCACTTTCGAGTATTATTTACAAGAGAAGTTGTAAATTATTTAGTTACATACGACCTTTGAAACTTCTTGGAATAGCCATAAAATATCTTTTACGTTTTTCGAAGTAGTGAAGCAAATATTTATGTAAATCATACATACATACATCTCTATCTTTACACTCTCCTCTTCTATACATACTTCTTGTGAATCTGAATTGAGTCACACTTCAATGCACAGCTGATCGTAGGTAAAGATCTCCACCACTTGCGCTGAACTGCCTGCTACCTGATTACCTCAGACAACATAATTGTCTTCATTATTATAAAGTCATAATCATCATAAACATGATCATCAATCATCATCTTCGTAGTTAGCTTAAACACCACCTTCAACAAAAGTTTACACATATATTGATATATGTTCACAATACTCGTGAGTAAGTAATATGAGTAGACAGTCACTACTTGCTCCTGAGTATTACACGAACCGGTAGTTGTATTTATGTCTTCGTCTTTTGTTTACGTTTTATGCCATTTATGTTATGTTTTACACTTTTCTCTACCTCCCATGTGCCACACGATCCCATGCACACTTACATACTTAATGCAACGTTAGCCGCTTGATCATCTGTTTCGCGTCAAATTGCCGTTTTAGATGGAGGACAGACATTTGTGCCTGCCTCCACGGGAGAGCCTGTTTATTATTATTATTGTACGACGGAGCTCTGCACTCGGCGGCAGTGTGTGTAACGTGCCTGACTGATTGGTTTCAAGTTACAAATTCGAGTAAATTTCTTCTTTTTTTATGTTTAACTGCTGTTTACTTTACTATATATTTTATTTTTTAGTTCGTTTTCGTTTTATTTCTCTATATTTTATCAGCACCAGCATCTCTTCTTATTTAATCATCTGTTGTGTATGAGCTTTCTGGTTGAGTGAGTATAACCTTCATTCTGTCGACGGCAATTACAATGTTCAAGAGCACGATCCTGTTTTCCTGCCAGCCACCAACCACAGCCTGCCAGCCTTTGTTTAATTGTTGTGGTTTTAGAATGAGGATGAGGTTGCAAGTGCTGTTTATTTACATTTTGCTTTCCCCTTACCTTTTTTCCACATTCCCTTATTCTCCGAAAATTTTGTTGTCTAGAGGGTTCGTTGTATAAGTGAGACTTTTTGGGCGTTTGTTTTCAAGCATGGTTTTTATTTGGTGTCTGGGGTAGCTGTGTGACCTGAATTACTATTTCCGTCATACACGTTTCGATGCTTTCTCATCTTCTTCGGGGCTTCATATAATGTGAATGGAGGATAAATGTGAAGGCAAAGTAATTTTTCTTTCCTGCCCTATAGTTTTCGATGCTTTCACGTCCTCTTCAGGATTGCTGAGCAATTGTGATTGTGATTTTCGGCCGGTAAACGTGATGGCACAATTACTTTTTTTCTTCCCTACGCGTTTCGATGCTTTCACCTCCTCTTCAGGACTGCAGACTATTTGCATTAGAGACTGTGATTGGTGACACTCGATTTGATTGCAAAGTGCCATATTTGACCGAAAGCAAAGTAAATTTTTTCGATGTTTTTACGTCTTCTTCAGGGTTGCTGAATATAATCTTAGCGGATGTGATTGAAAGCTCCCTGAATATGGTTGGAAGTAAAATAATCAGTCCTATAAACCAGAAGGCAAAGTTTAATATTTCTTTTATCTTCTATCGCTTTCGATGATTTCACGACTTCTTCCTAGTTGCTGAGGGTTTGCCAGAGTGGATATGATTGCGGCCCGTTCAATTCGACTGGGAAGTGCATCTTCGACTTATAATGTGTAGGCAAAGTTGCCGGTGCTTAGAGTCTATAATTATTAGGAAATTGGAATCTTCTCCGATAAAGTTGAATGTTCCTTTTTTCCTACACGTTTTCCAAGCTTTTAAGTCTTCTTCAGGATGCTGCGCATTGCGGATGTGTTGGAATGTTCGTCTCTTATTAGCCAAAAAATGTCTGCCCCGTCTACATCTTTTTTCGCATACTGTGACCGAGCTGAAGATATCCAGATTCAAGACTGTTTGGTCTAATCTAGATACATTTAGACCCAGGTGAAGTCTTATGAATACAAGTTGATAGTTATTCAGCAGTGTTCTCCCATCAAATAGTTGCGTCCATCTGATCACAACATTGTCTCAATGATCCTCTAACGGCAGTCCAAGAAACTTGCAGTTTCAACAGGGGTGGACATAGTGAGGGGGCTATTGGAAGCGTTGGTTACATCATTGCATTTGAAGAGATGGTTGGTGTCAGTTGAGGACACATTGTAAGAAGGACATACATTAGTATGTCGGGGTTGATTTTGGATAGGTAAAAGTTATCCTGTTACAGTACACAGACCGAAGTTGAGCTAGAGTGATGCGTGTTTCGCTAGGAGAGTGCGTTTCTCTTCTGCGAGTTCTGGTATTTTTCTTTAAGAACTGGGTTCGCCGGGCAATTCCTGGCACAGAGGTACGACGCCTGATTATGGATATCACCGAGCCCTGTTTATGTTTTCTGCTTCATACGGCTGTGTTCTCTGATGCCGCATTTCCTACCAATGCTTACGAGATGACCTCTACGCCTGAATACAAGTCAAAGGCTACTTTAGTTCTTCAGTAAATACCAAGTTTTGAGACCAAAGGATGTGCTCCATAAATTATGTATAATTAATTCAAATGACAATTCTTCAATTGACACACACAAAAAGGTATTGATGCATAAACTGTACATACATATCTACAGCACACATATTTTTAAATGCTACATACATGCTCCCAGTCCATGCATTACAAGACAACTGAAATCAGCTCGAAGACGAATGTTGATGGAATATTAAGAAAAGCACTTAGTGTAAAATGATACAGTTTTTCCTCTCCTACACCCGCACGAAGGCACCGCACCCCCACTACCACTGAGATCACAAGCAGCGCTCTGCGTAAATGAAGCACTTACGTTATGTAAATACATAGTGATGACATTTAGTCCTCCATCACCCCATGCGCTCATCTTTCTTCCTTACCAACAACACAATCATTAATATACACTTGAACTGTGGGGCGTATGTATTCACGAATACGACCATCCGCTATATACGACATGAAGATAACTTCGTTTATGCTTATAATATCGTGCGTGTCAAGCTGTCAAAGTTTCAGACGGAGTTTTGTTGTGTAGGGGCTGCTATCACCTACCAACGCAGTGAAGTAAGCTGCGAAAAACTACAACAAAATACCGCATGTTACAACCAAAATTAGTTTTAAATTACAAATTACGTGAAAAGTCCAAAGACACGTGCTTTGCTGCATTGTGGGTGGTGATGGTTGGGGTGCCCGAATGCGGAAATGAAAATTTGTTGAAGCGCAGTGTTTATAACAAACTTTGCTATTTAACACAGTACAATAGCGGTTGAGTAAAAAAAATATATATTTTTACGAGAGCCCTGAGTTGCCAATAGTGCGTTTGTTGTGCTGTGACACCGGTGCACGTTTAGTTGACTTTGCTATGACGTTTGACAATTGGCGATTCAACGCATTGTGGTTGCAGTTTAGTTTGAGGATTGCAATGTGAATAGAGCGGTGTGACGTTCTAGGCTGAGCATGAAAGTGCTTAAGGAAGCTGAGCTTGGCGTAACCCACTTACTCTATTAGAACTCGGTAGTCATGCCATTCGTACATTCCCTCAAAGATGTGCAACTTTATGAAGGGGCGAATGTGTAAACAGGTACCAAGGTACAATAACTGAAATCTAAAAGATATGTATAGGTAGGTCAAACTGTGCATGCCATACATCATTTGATAAATAAGCCAAGGAACACACTACAGAGATATACGAGAATCCATTTTGATATCTCTAAAGCTCAAGTTAAAAACTGGTTTGACTACAATAAGTTGCTTCCTGATTTGTTTCATGACTATAAGTGCAATTAAAGCTCATTATTCACCGGTATCCTTAAGTTGGTTTCAAGTTACATTTTTCTAGGCAGAGTATTCCTGCAACCCATATCACATCATCATCACTTCTTATAATCCCCACTCTACTATCCTTTCAGTCTTTACTTCCCTCTCATTCTCTCAGTTCTAGTGCTGCCCCGTCTTCTTCTTTGGCCTGATCGCCTTCCCTCTCATTCCTCGCCTTCTTTCCCATACCTTAATCTCTTGCTATGTTTTCCTCATCTTTTTTCCTATCCCTATCATATACCTAGTAAACCTTTCCCTATATCCCTTCCTATCCTGTTCTTATTCATATTCCTATACCTAGGACACTTGTCCTATCCTTATTCTCCCTATTTACATCACTATCCCTAACCCCATCCCTACTCCTATTCCTTTCCGTATCCCTTCCCCTATACCTACTCCTATTCCTTTCTTATCTCTTCCCCTATCACCTATCCAGCTCCATTTTTTCTTGGCATACATACATAGTATTCACCAACCATTTTACTTATTACATCATTGCTCCTATATCTTTAAAGAAGAATTCGCCACCCTTTGGAACATCTTAATCAATACATTAAGGTTTTACTATCCATCGGCCATCGTTCTCCTGGTCGAAATTATTAAAGCTAAAATTAGAAAAAAAGGTCCCGCTCATCCTCATCCTTGCTCTCATTCTCTCTCACATCTATATTCCCTACTCCTTTTAGTTGTTCCTTGCTTCCAGCCTTGCTTTCCCTTGCATTAACTTTATTCTGCATTGTCCCCTATTCTTCACTTCCCCATACCTTCCCATCTCACTCCATCCGTTCTTTCCTATCCCTATACTATCTTATCCCAATCCATATCCTTTCCTTATCTCTCGCCTATCCATATTATATCCTCTCCATATCCATATATCATAGCCTTTAAAATCTAAAACTTACTCAGTACAGTACATCTTATGGATACTTTAAATGCACAAAAATTTTATTTTATAAATGTGAAAACTTACATATTACTACCGTCCGCACAACTCAATCAACTCACATCTTAGCATAGACAATAGCTGTCTGTTTGCACATAACACTCAAATGCACTGTCGTCTCAATTTTACACCTCAATAATTCCATTAGTATTTCTGTGACCGTTGGCTGCAACAAAAGCAACAATATAAGCAGTAGCTGTGGCAGCCGTGAAACAGGTGTGGGCGGTATTGTGCTTGCAACGCCGCCTTTCATCGTGATTGCATTAATCTCTCGCGCCTTTGCTGACACTGACACTGATAGATGTCACTGTTTGATATGTGAAACAGTGAGCCAGTGATATAAGGAATTGCGTGGGCGAAAAAGCAATAGGGAGCTTGGGCAATGTAATTTGTAATAATGTAACATTTATAACGTTTTCATGTTATTTTGTTGTATTTTTTGGCAATTTAATCAGTAAAAAGCAGTAATCGAATGAGCCTAAAAATAAAATTTTACGAAATAAAATGTTGTTTAGTTTTCTCTCTGCATTGCCCTTTTGTTATGTCTAAACGCTTGGTCAGCAGTGCTGTCAAGCGTAAAAATCGCCATTTTTCATACACATTTATCTCCTTTACTAGCCACTAAGCACATCTGTTCTGTTAGTTACACATTACAATAATAATTTCAACTTAACAGCATTTGCGGTCACCCGGGCAGTAAACAATTTAATCATCAAATCTTTTGTAAAAGCATTCAACACATGAAACTCAAATATTTTCACAGTCCCAATGCATTTTGACTTTACTGCGTCAGCTAATCTAAACTCTGCGCTTGAAAAGTATTTAACAAAGTTTCATTTCAGCTTTTAGCTACCAAAGTGATTTTGCTCAATTCAAGCTAAAATTCTCTAACCATACATTTTGCTGCCATCTCTAAATTTAACTTATTTAATCCCAACCTGCACATCACCATCACTCATCTATGATTGCCACCCTTCTTCAATGCCATCTGCTTTGCTTGCTTGCTTGTTTTTACTACATCTCGCGGCGTTCTATTTTTTTGCCTGCTTTGCTGGCAGCTGTGTTATATATTAAGTACCTGGCCACCTCGGTTGCTTCTATTTTCATTTTTTTGCTGTGGTTCGTCAATTTCCCAGCTATGAAAATTCCATCTGTTTCATAATGCAATGCATGGTGTGAATACTTTAACTTCATTCTGCCTTTTAGATGGATCTTCATTGACATTTACTTTGAGAGATTACTTGTATGGTCAACATTGTCACATTGCTCTGTCCTGCCATATCCGCTACAATTTACCCTTTTTCCGTCTAAAGATGTATGTTTGTTGTCATATCCTATGCTTTGACGTGTCGACAGTGATTTTGTCTTTTTGGGATATACAGTTAATTGATTTTTCATCACTAGATGTCAATTGTTTTTTATACCTTTCATGAACATGAAATGGTATATTAACTGTTGGTCCGATGTTTGTAACGTCGAGAAATATAGAGAGAGACTCACCATTAAGTATACCGATTGATCAGGGCAACGGACTGGTTGATATAGCCATGTCCGTCTGTCCGTCGTCGTCTGTTTGAACGCAAACTAGTCCCTCAAATTTTGAGATATCTCAATGAAATTTGGCACAAAGATGTATTTTGTATTATAGTAAACATTTGTGGATCCGATAGGATCGGACCACTATATCATACTTTCCCATACAACCGATCGTTCAGATAAGACGATTTTGGTCATTCCTGCACAATTTAGAAAGTATAAACGTGAAACTCGGTGAATATATATTCAATATTCATAGAAGATTTCTGAAAAAACTCACTTGATCGGAGCTACATATAGTATATATCCCATACAACCGATCGTTCAGATAGAAAGATTTTGGCATTTCTCCTAATTTCCAAATAAAAAACGTTAAAACATGGTGATATTTATTCTAATATATCATAAAAGATTCATGAAAAAATCATTTCTGATCGGAGCTATATGATAATATAGCTATCCATTACAACCGATCGTTCAGATAGAGAAAGATTTTGGCATTTCTCCTTCAGTTCAATATAAAAACGTGAAACTCGTGATGATATATTCTAAAATACATAGAAGATTCCTGTAAAAATCATTTCGACGGAGCTATATATAAATATATCACATACAACCGATCGTTCAGATAAGGGTTTTTTTGCCATTTTTTATATTTATCTTAAAATCGTTTAGTATGGTACATTGTTCACTATTATTTCTTATCTTATACATCCGATATTTGGAGATTACGAACGGGATAAGATATTGTTCAGCCAATCATGAAAGGTATGAAGTCTTCGGCACAGCCGAAGACAGTCCCGTCCTTACTTGTTTTTTTATACCTTTCATGAAAATGAATGGTATATTAATTTCGTCACGAAACCGAAAATTGTAAGTCCCTTAAAGGAAATAGATAGACCTCACCATGTGAGTATACGAAATAATCCGTTGATGAAGAGCTGAGTTGATTTAGCATGTCTCGTCTGTCTCGTCTGGCTGTGGTATGCAAACTAGTCCTCAATTTTGGAGATATCCTGATAAACATTGGTCGAGCTGGGGTGTAGTGGTGTGTCTCTGATTAGACATTTCTCGGAACCGATCCGGATCGGACACTATTAGCATATATTCTCTATACAACGATTTTCTCAGAAAAAGCGTGATTTGTAATATCTTACCCAATTTTAAACGGATTGAAGCTTCAAAACTTCACCATATACTTTCGTATATTGCACATATTGTTGCCTGAAAAAAATTGATGAGATCGGTCGTATTATATTTATATCCCCCACAACCGGTTTTTCAGATAAGGACTTTTCCGTAATTAATGTGCCCTATTTTAAGAGCTAGAGAGCTTCAATTTCAACGAATGCTTACGTATATAGCATATATTGTTTGTCTGAAAAAATCATAAAGGATCGGTGGTATTATGTAGTATATATTTGGTGGTGTATATATAGTATATATATATATATAGTATATATATATAATATATTTTTCGCAAATTTGCTGCACGACCATCAAACATGCTAGATAGCTTCGAGAATTTCACATCGAATTGCTGTACGTATATAGCATATATTGTTGTCTGAATAGATCATTAGAGATCGTCGTGTAGTATATCGTGTATCTATCTCTACATGTACGAACGCGATTGTTCAGATCATGTATGCTGAACTTAATGTTCGCGAATCTATACCCCTATACCGCGCATTTTAACAGTGCTATACAGCTCAAGCTTTCATCTCGTCTGCTTACGCATATAGCGCGATTAGATTGTCTGTACAATTGAACAAATCAGTAGAGATACGGTTGTATATATAGTATATGATTTGCTCGATATCAGCCGCTTGTTCAGATAAGAAACTTTTCGCAATTTCTACCCCATTTTTAACAGCTATAAGCTTTGCAATTTCACCGGTTGCTTACGTATATAGCATATATTGTTGTCTGAAAAATTATGGGATCGGTTGTATATATAGTATATATCTCATACACCGATTGTTCAGATAAGAAACTTTTCCGCAGATTTCTACCCCATTTTTAACAGCTAGAGCTTCAAATTTCACCAATTGCTTACGTATATAGTATGTATTGTTGTGTCAAAAAATCATAGAGAATCTGTGATATATATAATAAATATATGATGGTTAATATAGTATATATATTTTTTTTTACGATTTCGGCCCCATTTTAGAAGCTAGAAGCTTCAAATTTCACCAAATGCAAGCTAGAAGCTTCAAATTTCACAAATGCTTACGTGTATGCATATTTGTTGTCTGAAAAAATCATAGAGATCGTGTATACATAGTATATATCTCATAAAAACCGATTGTTTCAATAAGAAACCTTTGGCGCAATTTCTGCCCCGTTTTAACACTAGAGCTTCAAATTTCACAAAATGCTTACGTTATATAGCATATATTGTTGTCTGAAAAAATCATAGAGATCGGTTGGTATATATATTATATACTTCATATAAACTGTAATTTTTTGCCCCTTTTTTACGGCTAGAAGCTTCAAAATTCATCAAATTTTCATCAAATAGTTTACTCTACGTCATATATTTTGAAATTACGTGATTCGTAGTCATATTTTTACATGCAACCAAAAAACGTGAAGCTTTGCATCCTCACACAGATACCTACCTATTTTTACCTTCATGAAAATGACATGGTATATTAATTTCGTCACGAAACCCAAATTGTAAGTCCTTAAGGAAAATAGATAGACCCACCATTAAGTATACCGAAATAATCAGGTTGAAGAGCTGAGTTGATTTAGCCATGTCCGTCTGTCCGTCTGTCTGTTTGTATGCAAACTAGTCCCTCAATTTTGAGATATCTTGATAAAATTTGGTGAGCGGGTGTATTTGGGTGTCCGATTAGACTTTGTCGGAACCGCCGGATCGGACCACTATAGCATATATCCTCCATACAACCGATTTTTCAGAAAAAGAGGATTTTTGTCATATCTTACCTCAATTTAACAGATTGAAGCTTCAAACTTCACCATATACTTTCGTATATTGCACATATTGTTGCCCTGAAAAATTGATGAGATCGGTCGTATATATAGTATATATCCCCACAACCGATTGTTCAGATAAGAAACTTTTCGTAATTACTGCCCTATTTTAAGAGCTAGAGGTTCAAAATTTCAACGAATGCTTACGTGTATAGCATATATTTTGTCTGAAAAATCATAGAATCGTGGTATTATATTATATACTTCATATAAACTGCTTTTTTCCCCTTTTTTACGGCTAGAAGCTTCAAGATTCATCAAATTTTTGCAAATAGTTACGTCTACGTCAATATTTTTGAATATGTGATTCGTAGTCATGATTTTTTACATTCAGACCACAAAAAACGTGAGCTTTGCATCCTCACACAGTTACCTACCTATTTTTTATTTTATATTTATCTTAAAAATCGTTAAGGTAGTAGATCTGTTCACTATATATTTCTTATCTTATACATCCGATTATTCGGAGATTACGAACGGATAAGATTATGTTCAGCCAATTCATGAAAGGTATGAAGTCTTCGGCACAGCCGAAGACAGTCCCGTCCGTACTTGTAAGTTTGTGTGTGTCATTTTTGAAGTTTTGTGGGAATATTTTAAATATTGAAACCTAGGTGGCTATAGAATCAGTATAATATTACAGGGAGGAACAAGATGAGTTCGATCATGTGTGTACAAAACAAGTGTGATATATTATCTGTCAATTGCCTCACAGGATGTTTAAGATGGCTACTGTAAGCGTTATGACAGCGTTTTGACAGGATGTTCAATATGGCAGCGCATAACATCGGCTATCTTCAGCGGGTGTTAGAGAGAGATATTGGATGAGACCACAATAGTAACTTTAAAAATCGGGTGTATCCAATATATTTGCTATTTTGGCATCTATACTGAAGATATCACACTTTTTCCACAATGATTTCGGTAGTTTATAAAGAAATCAAAATTCGCATCATAATCTCCCTATCAATACCTCCCATGGGCTCAGGAAATATCAAGCTCACTACAGTGATAGACAGAACTGCTGAGTGGGATATAATGTAACTTCGGCTACCGTTTCAAAAATGTGGGATGATATGGGATCAGCAATCTTTCAGAGTACGCCTCTATATCAGAATAAGTTTAAAAAACGCCCAGTTTTCTTCAAAAAGTTATCTACCCAAAATTTGATTTAGAAGTATTATATTTCAGCATAAGTACAATATTAGGGAGTGAGGAAGGAATTTTTTAGGGCGTTCTTCAACCAAATCCAGAGATAGAGTGTTTTTGAACTAAATTCCGAGATCGGGCGGTTGTCGATACAAATTCGAGATACAACATTGAAAATCACTGCAGATACTTCTCTCCAGAACTTCGCAACTATAAGGATATCTCTAGTTTTAGAGAAATTTTTGGGAGGCGCGTGAATTGCATAACTCCTAACTTCGAAGTAACGTTGGCTAACTAACTGGTAATTGACTCGAAATTTATTACAAAACTGAGGGCAAATTCAATTTATCTTAGAAACCGATTAGGGAAATACATTAAAACCCGATTAAATACTATTATTTTGAGAGATTAGAGAACTAGGTAGGGTATCTAGTTACCTATAATCGATATATATTTTTTTCTGTATTTATTGGGAAGTCAATAATAATAGCTAAATTACTTTTCTTACGACGAAGAAATAGTTTAATTCTTCTCTTCAGCCTACGATACGATACGATGATTTGAATAAAAATTTCTCAGCACCGCGATTCCAAAAGAAAAAGGGGTGGTGTCGTGTTATGCCATCACGGATCGATTTTAACACAAACGACGAATATGAAACTGTCAAGTTTTTTATGAGAATAGTAAGAACGCGTGTTCACAAGTTTACTTATTTTATTCTTTTGATTCACTAGTTCCGAAATATTGTATTTAAAAAATTATTTGTATCATGGATCGTAAAACACGATGCGTGCCGAGAGCTAGCAACAGTCTAAACAGTATTATTTGTTATTTATATTTAGAATAACCATGAAACTTTTTAACTTGTTATTGAATATTTGGTACGCAAAAATATTAACGAGTGGCAACACTGTTGTGATTAATTTGACTTTTAGTAGACACGTCTTAAATAGTGTTCATGCTTACCCCAGCGGGTTAATGGGTCAGAATATACCCGAGGTAGGTATGCCTGTCGTAGGAGGCGACTAAATACCAGATTCAAAGGGCTGTGTAGCGCAACCCTTCAGGTTGCCAGCGCAATATATAGCTTTTCCAGACCCAATTGTCAACCTCGCCTATCCGCGGCAAATCCTGTTTCACTAACAGACGAGGCTCTGGCGACCCCAAGCTCCTCATGGAACTTGGGAGTAGGGAGGGAGGGATGGACTGAAGGTTTAATGTGGCCATATAAATCGTTCCCGAGATGGTCGGGCTAGCACCTTATTGGTGCTGTGTTACCGGAGCGTACCGAATCTGTATCCGGCAAAGGACCATCGCATCGATAGCACTCCCCAAAGCCTTTGGGGAGTAACCTTATCGCTACAACAACAACAACAACAGTGTTCATGCTCATTTGAGCATTTTCGAGCATAGGAATCAAAGAAGGGTGCATTCTGACTACATTTTGCAGATGCGAATTCTCCAAAGCTCGAATCAAATATTTTAGAACCAGTGTAACCAAAAAAATACAATTTGACAGCAGAAGGTTTTCAAGGTGCCATACTATTTTCCAAGGCGCAAAACTCCAAGAATAAAAGTAAAGATTATTTCACCCCTTATATAGTGACATAATGCCAACTTTTTTTCTTGGAATTATGTCGTGTAACTTTAAGCACTTTCTGCTATACAATTTTTTTTATGGTTACACAAAAATTGTTGTTACAGTTCAATGTGTTTTAAGAACTTTGATTAAGATTGAAAGAAGAATGTGTTCATAAGTTTTTGACTTAGAATATCCATTTGTTAAGTCTGGCAGGGTACAATTTGGGACATGAGTACATATTTGCCATCCTTACTATGTTTCAAGAGACACGAAATTGCTTTATTTGTAACTTTAAAATATAATAAATTCTGCTTTGAAAATTGAAATTTAACTTTAATTATTTCCACAACACTTCTACTGATTTCCTCACTTCGTTTCTAATTACTTGGTTCTCCCACGCTTTTTATACTCAGCGTGCTTTGCACACAGTGAAAATTAAATTTGATTGGATAACGGTTGGTTGTACAGGTACAAAGGAATCGAGATAGATATAGACTTCCATATATCAAAATCATCAGTGTCGAACAACAATTTGATTGAGCCATTTCCGTTCGTCCGTCCGTCCGTCTGTCCGCTAACACGATAACTTGACTAAATATTGAGATATCTTCACCAAATTTGGTACACGACCTTATCTGGACCCAGAATAGATTGGTATTGAAAATGAATGAAATCGGATGATAACCACGCCCACTTTTTATATATATAACATTTTAGAAAACACAAAAAACCTGATTATTTAATAAATAAAACACCTAGAATGTTGAAATTTGACGTGTAGACTGATATCGTGACTCTTGATAAAAAAATTTATAAAAATGTTTAAAATGGGCGTGGCACCGCTTACTTGTGATAAAATCAATTTTATAAATATTATAATCATAAATCAAAAATCGTTAAACCTATCGTAACAAAAATTCGGCAGAGAGGTTGCCTTTACTATAAGGAATGCTTTGAAGAAAAATTAACGAAATCGGTGCATAATATGTGCAAACACACACCAAATAGATTTTAATAATAAATTGCCAATTTAAAAAAAATTGCGAAATAATTGTTTCAAACTGCAAATGCAACATTGTTAAGTGTGTTTATTGAGTAGATTTAAACGTCAGTTACACATGGCTCAACTATATGGTTGGCTCATCTCATCAGCTGATTTTATTATTTTCATTTCACTGGAGTATGGATTGTCAAAAGAAGATGGTAAACTCCCAATGAAGCCAAAAAATTGAACACATTTTCTTACAACACACAAAAATTTCAAAGTTTTATGTCTTCATTCCATTCCATTCGTCTAATACCAACACGCACATTTTGACAGTCTGAACAAAGGTACGTTGTTGCTGTAGAGATGAGCCAACCAGATATAAAATTACTATTGTGTAAGCTAAATTGAGTTGTATGAACACCACTCAATTTAAATCGAAATTGCCTCAATTTATTTTTCTGTTTGAACACAGTATTATTAAGGACCACGCCCCTCTTATATAAAAGATTTTTAATAGTGTCGTGGACGAATACAATAAGCTATATCTAGCGAAAAAGAGCTTTGTATCAACGGTATTTCATTCACCAAGTGGAGTTATAAATAGGAAAAACTTCAAATTTTAAAAAATTAACTAAGCAATTTTCTATGTTTTGGGAGCCATAACTCGAAGAAAAATTAACGGATCGTAATAAAAATGGGTACACAAATTTTCCCTATAGAAGAAAAAAAAATAAATAAATAAATGTAAGGCGCGATAACCTCCGTAGAGATCTAAGGCCGAGCTTCTCTTCCAATTTGCGTATCCTCTTGATTTTCTCTACAAATTGGCCGGACGGGACCTACATGCTTTATGCCGACTCCGAACGGCATCTGCAAGGCAGATGAGTTTTTACTGAGAGCTTTTCATGGCAGAAATACACCCGAGCGCTTGCCAAACACTGCCGAGGGGCGACCCCGCTTAAGAAAATTTTCTTCTAATTGAAAAACCTTATTTCTAAAATTTTGATGTTGCTTTGTCCGGGGTGTGAACCCAGGGCATACTGTGGCCGCGTATGGACGGGATCGGTTAAAGACCATGGCAACTTAGATATAAAACAAGTTTAAAAGGGTCGTAGACTAGAATAATAAGCTACAACTTAGCAAAAATAGTTTTGAATCAATGATATTTCATTATTAAAGTTTTATTGTAAGAGGAAATGGGGAGACATTTTTTTAAACGGGCGGTGCCACGTGTTATGTAGAAAAGTAATTTATGTGAAATGAAATGTGCAATTGAAGCTCACGCTGAGTATATAATATTCGGTTACACCTGAACTTAGACACCTTTACTTGTTTCTTCTCATCTATACTGCTGTCAGAGCAGCAAGCTTTCATGCTTACTTTACAATTGCCGCAACATCTTTCTTTGCTACTTCGAAAAATAACCCACACTCACACATATATGTACATTAAGTACCAATTCCTCAGCCTGTCAACGCTGTCTTTATTGCTTTATTTGTCTGCTACCCAAGTCGTAGTATGTTCTTCTACTTATCCTTGCTAACTTCATACTCTATCAACTGTTACTATTAAATAATGTTTGGTTTTGCTCTGTACTATGCTATTTAAAATACATGGTTGTTGTTGTTGTTGTTTTTCACATAACTACCAGGACATACGAGTCATGTACGCTTATTCTCATCCTTTTACACACCGTTTGCTTGTCTGCATAGTTGGCTAGTCGTTATGCATTGACTTGACTTTTGGTCTACTATTGCAAGAAAATGAAACTGCATTTGTTTACAAGACTATATATAAAGTAGCGTTACATTAACCCTTTCATCCTGCGAAATTTATACGAATGTTTGATTCCTACCAACAAAGCAAACACACCATAAATAAACTCATTTTACTTCAACACTCTTCTGGCACCGCATACTTAAGCTTAAATATATTTGTCGTACTTGGCTACTTGAACAGTAGCCGAATGAAATCCGCAATATGCATATCCTTTTTGCAAAAAAAAACCAGCTGCGCTCGTTTGTGTCGTGTGCCAGAACTGACAAGAAGGTAGCCATGCGTAACAAAACAATGCGTCTTTGTTTCGACTTATAAAATGATTTCATATGCTCTCTAGGAGTGATAATGTGTGTTTCTGGGCGATGGGGTTGTGCGTTTAAACTTTTCAGCTTGCACAATGCTAAGAACCCTTTATTTTATAGTAGATGGTGTTGAGCTCGCTATAGCTACTCATCCTCTGGGTTGTTGCAGCATTTCAGCACATCATATCCTTGTTATATCGAGTTTGTGTGTACTGCTGATGCTTACTATTCGTTTCTTGTCACAATCAAATAAAAATCAATGATTCCTAAAATTTAAATCAGGCACCAAGCATGCAAAAAAAAAGGAAAAACAAATAATGCGAACACCAGAAAGGATTATTAAGAAGAGGTTACGCAAGGAAGACACAAAAGCATCAGGTTTGTTGAAAGATTTGCGTATGGCTAAAGTCAAGTGTCGACATTAACGCACATAAGGTGAGCTTAAGAAAGGTTAAAGGGCACACAAAGCAGCTGAAATGAATATAATGGTAATGAGGAAAAAGAAAAAAATAAATAGCAATTTTATATTCTAATGCTTTTAGAGTGAGAGCATACGCTTTTGAACAGATGATTCATCTTAAAGATGATTAATGCTAACGAGTTACTTTAAGAAATTTGGAAATTGTACAAAAAAACAACATCAAGTCCGCGCCACCATAGCTTTCACTTTCTTCCGCAATAACATACTTTCAGGAACACCCACACTAGAGCAGCATATGCTTCAAGCATTTCTAAATTATTACCACTTCTGATTTACATAATTCACTTTAAAATCCTTTGATTCCCCTTTATCTATATAAATCTTATTTTGCATTGAAAATGATCAACTTCTTGCCACACTTTATTTTATTTCACTTCCGCACGCAACACACAGCACCAATACTTCTAAACCAGCGACCGCAAAGCTTTTCGTCATCTAACATTGATTTCGTTGCGGGCGCCCTTTTTTCCAATTCGTTAACTTCACGCTCAACGACCGAGTAGAGAAAAAAAAATAACTGCACTCAGCATAACCGTACCAATTTATTGGCAAAGCTACTATGTACAACATAGAGAACGATAGAAGTTTCAATAACGTAAAGAAAACAAAAACTGCTTTGATTATCTGACTGTGGCAACGGTGAAATTGAGAAATGTTTTGCAATTTGTCAAAAGTGCCCAAGACACGCATTATGTATGTATGTACTTTATGTCAGCTCATACTCTTTGGCACTCTGGTTTACACTCGCATACTCGACACTCATACTCTGTCACAATACCACTTCAAAAAATCATCGTATACACTTGGAGTAATCTTGACATTTTCAAAAATTATGCTCAAATTTGCATAACGGAATTTTGACAGCGACAACGACAGCTATGATAGCTACAAACGCATATTCACGGTTGCTTGGTATCTAAGAACAACAAGATAAACAGGCGAAAATACTTGACAGCCAACAACAGGAACGGCGACATCGTTTTGACAGCAAGCACTTGACGTCAACAGCAAGAAAGCTCTTCTAGTTAAAAACGCATTTCAGTTGCAATCGGCAGGCGTAGCTACACTGAAGAGGATGTTAAATAAAAATGTGTTGGAATGAGAATTTAAAATTAGATGGTGTTTGCATAGAAGTTATCTTGAAAAGAGTGGTACTAATAGAAGAAAATAAGAAGTGAAAATGTGTAAAATAGAAAATAGGGTGAGTATACCTCGGAGGATCGCAGAGAACAGCGTTTTCACTAAAGATGTAATAAAAAAACACAGAAAAACATGCTTGTCAAAGTGCACTCAGGAGTACGAATAAATAGCTAGTGCAAACCAACATCGAAGATTTACTAGTTCAGAAGTGGAATATATTCTCCAGTAAATAATAGGTCGTTCCAAAAACGACAAGGACAAACAACCTAAGGGAAAATGGTTGCACTCAAATTGGTCTTCCAATGAAGGCATCTCGCTTTCTTTTCCATAGCGTCTCTATACAAATACCGTATATCCTTTTAGTTGTCAAACAATTTCTGCGAACAAATCCCATCTATGTGACCCGCCAAAAATGCCAATTCAACTTTGGATCTCTGGGCCAAAACAAAAGTTACCTCCTTAAGGTTTTCGAAGCTGGCCCTAACAGCGTCCAAACTTGGACTGACGAACTTGCTATGGATCAACCGCGGCAATTAACCTCCGAGGAGATTTACACCGAGGCTATCTTCTAATTTTTTGACGTACTTCTTCTAATTTTTCCTAGAAACTGGCGGGACGGGACATATGCATTTAATGTCCACTCCGAACGGCTTCTTAAAGGCAGATGCATTTGTCCTGATAAGCTTATCATGCATTGGCCTATCGAACAGGGGGTTCGACGATGGCGCATACCATATAAGTTCTCTATGCAGAAGTTGTCAGGACAAAGAAGAAGAAGAATCGTTTCGTTACTTTCTTTTTGCCAATATCCAGGACACAGGCAAGAGTTTGCGGAACTTACCGACGTACTTTCGTCCCAGCCTTATATTATATGAAACTAATTAGGATTAATTAAAGGTTATCTAATCGGACGAATGCGCCCCACTCGCGCTCACTAAAGATCAAAAATGTCGCCGACTGAATACGTGTAATTGCCACGCATGGCCTCTCAACCGAACCTTACCCTTACACAATACGCTATATAGAAGCTTATAAGCGATATTGAAGAAACATACTCTAACTATGAGCTGACCCATGTTCGGTGTAGTGCCTATTAACAACACTTCTGCTACTTGTTTAAGCAGTTCGGCGGGTATTTCCCCTTTCCCAATCCTTTTTTTGTTGACCCATATTCTTACTTCGTCATAGTAGGGTGATAAAACAGAAATTCCTTTGTCCTCGAATGTGTGGTCGACTTCATCACATTCGTTAATAGTTATTTTACGATGTAGTAAGTCGGTTTCCAGTCGCCATTATTGGTTCGACAAGGTTATTTCTAACCTATCGTATTTTTTGGTAAAGTATTCGGAGCATAAGTACTCATACTTTGTCTCATGTCTTCATCTCCACTCTCCCTAACTCATCGCTGAGCGTGTTTCAACGAGGTTGCGCAAGGATAAATGAGAAGGAGAGCAACGATCGCCTGATAAGAATTCGAACACATAGCTGCTCTGTGAGAATCTCGGTGAAACTCAATGCAAAAGTATTTCATCAAATTATTAATTCCGAATAAATGCATTATGAATCAAACATAAGCACGCGCCTACGTTTAGCACACTCCCCTCCCAAAATTTATTATAAATAAACAGACATTCATACCTGCCGTCATATGTTCACACTTAAAATTCGAACATGCTCGAGCATTCAAAAATCGTGAGAAAATCAAATGAAGCGTGGGTGTTTTTAACGAAAACCCATTAATAGCCAAAGAGTCAATTGCCTGCAAAAAGGTATGCTAAAAAAGTAAACACACAATGGACGAGTGGGATGAGCAATTTTGTTATAGTCGTCGTCGATAGCGCAAAACAATTGAATATTTGTTGCCATGAAGCGGAAGTACAATGGTGACAACAACTATTATGCGCAACATCAAGACGTAGCTAAAGACATTAGAGACTTTGCCAAATTTCTTACCAGTCAGCATATTGTTACGTAAAATCCCATTTTCTTGTGTCTGAGACGCGTGTCGTGGCAATTTTGTAACCCCGTTCAATTTAATTGTGAACGCCGTTTACATAGCCTCAATTGACGATTAAACACAACTCATACAACAAAACCTACGAACGATGATATGGGGAAGGTATGTATGGGTAGAGGTACGTAGAGGCTTTGAGTGTAGCGAATATGTGGGAAGTTGTAAAGTCTTTAAGAAAATTGCCTGTCAGCTATACAGAACCCTTTTCTGCTTTTGGACTACGCAAGCCGATTCAACGTCTCAAGTCTCAAAAGCAATAGCCATAATAAAATTTCAAAGTAAAATAAATTTTAGGGGTTGTTACGTATTAGAGTTGGAAAATTTTGAAAAATCCCCACAGATGTCTGGCTCACACAAAACAAGCGCACACACAGCTGCTATGGTACGGACAACCTTTGAAGCGTCTTAACGTCGGCTGGGAAAAAAGTTAATAAATAGTGTAAATGTGAAGTTGTTTGTGCGCTTTCTGGAGTTGGGGTAAGTTTTTGCGGTTGGTTGCGGTTATTAAGACCACAAAGATATGATGGCAGCTACTTTCATTATTATTATTGCTAATATTGTAGTTTTTGTTGTTGCTGTTGTTGTTGTTGTTGTTATAGATAACACCAGTTGGTCATTTAAGTGTTTTGCACCCTTAAGAAATTAATTGTGAAGATTTTGTTAACTAAGACAAGGCGAGATTTATCTTTACTTATTCGCAAAGTGTTTTAATCTACTTGATCTACAGCCCATCCATTTGGACAGTGTCATAATGAGCCTCAAAGCTGAATATTGGGCCTCATGCATAAAGAGGGAGCATTTGCTCAGACTCAGGCTTGTTTCTGATACAGAAGCAAAATACTCATCTTTAAGTCAGAGAATCGAGTCTGAGCAAATGCTCGCTTTTTAATGCATGAGAAGCTGCAGGGATGAAGAGAAGATAGAAAGCGTCGAGTACTTCCTCTGTAGATGCCAGTATACGTATGCTCTGGCCAGTATACGTTTGGAATGTCTGAATAAGTATTTCGTCTACTTGGCTCTGCGGGAGTCTAAAATATTCTAAGCTGCATCAGGACAAATTGGTTCAAATTCTTACACATCTAAAGAAGGAAGCCCACGCAGTGGTATCCAAACGGCTCAGCCGGCCTAAGTGTGTCCCTCACATTTCTGGGGGGCAGCCACTTTAACCTAACCTAACCTATTGCATGAAGCCCAATATGTAGCTCAAGCTCTATATGTATGTATGTCTGAAAAGCTATGCTGAGGTAGAACTTAGTAGTTTCCAAGGACTGTTTTTATAGCTAGAGACTGTACGAAGATTGTGAATATTTTTTTATATTGCTATTTTCCCTACTTCGAGCAATTCCTAAAGATAGTGGCCGAGGATTTTTTCGAACAATGAGAAAAGGTTCTTTGCTGCGACAACGAATCAAGATTACCTGCCGCCAGATTCGACTAGTCAGGATGATGAACTCTCGTCTTACAACTGAGGAGTTGAGTAGCGCAACCCTTTCAAGGGGTATCCAGCGGAATTATAGCTTCTCCAACCCAATTGTCAACCGCATCTTCCCGTGGCGAGGCCTTTTTCTTTAGCAGGGAGTGGTGGCGGGATGACCAATAAGGTAAAACGGCATTTAAGTAAGTAACTTAGATGTTAGATCCCTAGAAATACCAGTAAATTGTCACTACTGAGATATCTCACAATTCATCTTATCAGCTCTGTTGGGAAATTGCAGCCATGGGATGTATCACAGAACGCTACGTGAAATACAGCTTCGAAAATGGTTGTTAGGTCAAGCTTCCATCATAATACTCACTGACTCAAAAGTTATAACATCAGGGAAATTCAAATTTCAGGCGCGAGAAGGTATTAAGCACACTGCTGGGACTTAGATCGAGCATTATGCTGATGATTCGACGTTTGAACTTTTCATTGTGGAACCTGTTTGAATTTTCGTCTAAATAAACCAACTCACTTTTTCGGGACCATGAGTCACAGCCTGGTTGTTTATCTGCTCAACCATATCTTGTCCCCTGTTTACTTTGGGCATGGTGAAATCGCCGAGTATCCTACGGCTTAAGCGAGCTAACATCTTCCTGGCAACAAGTAGATAACATTTATGATATTCAAACCTGTTATCTTCTTAGATCTATTTCCCATCCTATGTTACAAAATGGTAAAATAATAACTATACCATTTTGTAGCATTTGCAGCGAACTGATTGAGACAGGTAGAAGTCAGTAATTTTAGACGTTTGCCTGATTTTTTGTGTGTGTTGCTTTTATTTGTCTGTTTCGACAATGGGATTTTATTGTTTTTTTGTAAACAATTTTTAAAGGTGCAAATTTTTCGTCGGATAAAGTATTTGTTTGTTCGTTTATTATTCTACCGTCCAATGTTTTTAATGTGTCTTAGATTTGATAAGAGCGAAACCATACAGCAAATCAAGAAAGAAAATTAATAAAAAGGAAAGGTTAGGAAAGGAAACCGAAACCGAAAAAGCATTTAGGCGGCGCAGTATCAATTTGTAATCGTATTTTTAACGCTTTGTTATTGACGAGTGGTTACTTATCGCCAGGTTATGGGTGTGTTATCTATTTCTCATCGACGGATCGAGTTATCGTTTTGTTATAGATATGTTATCGGTGAGGTAAATTTGCTATACATAACAAGGTTATCGATTTGTATCGACGAGTTATTAGTTTGTTATCGAAAGTTTTTCTAATTTATTATCGGCTAATTATCGCTTATTTTTTCGAAAACTTGCATTATCGAAAATAATGTAAATTAAATTAAAGTAATTTTGCTATCTATAGCAAAGTCTATCGATTTTTATCGACGAATTACTCTCGAATTTATTATCGACTAATCATCAGGTATTGTCGACATTTTACCAATTTGTTATCAATAAGTAGTCGTTACGTTATCGGTTATCGGAAATGCTATCAAAAAATCGATTTATTATCGAAAAGTTATCGATTTGTTATCGGAATGTTACCAATTTGTTATCGGCGTTCTATCGATACCGACGGAGCTTCAATATAAAATCGATGACTCAGCGATAAAAAGCCGAGAAAGCTTTTCTCAAATTGCCCGAAGTTATTTGTTTCCGGTAAAGGTACCTCTGTTGGGCTTCAACTTCAATTAATAAGTTCATTTAAAAGCAATGTTTTTCTTTTCCATTTTTTAAGCACGTTCACGCAACGGGCTTTTGCTTGGACGTGAAGGACCTTAATTTTGTTGCTGATGTTTGCTAGGAGTAAGTTTCGTGCTTTCTAACAATTCCATCACATGAGTAATGTGAGTCATATGATTTCATAAACATAGAAGCTTCCCTATCATTGCAAACTTTACTATCGTTAGATCTCTGGTCTAAAATAAAGAGCTTGTTTGTGAATACTCTCATTCAACTTTCACTTTCTTCAGCGGAAGGGGGAGTAAGCTCAACTATTAACGAACTTATATTTACACATACCAAACCCTACCGAATCGAGCATCGTTCAGCAATTAACTTAATGCATTGTAAATTTGCACACATTTGTGGTAAGAAATGCAAAAACTTTTCGCACACGGTTTGGTCACTCATGCTGTGCCACCAAAAACCCACTGACTATAAAACGAAGTAACCAAGCATGCAACCATCCAACCCCTACCAGCTCATACACACCCACCAACACAACTAGCCAGACATGGTGGCAGACATTTGAGCTGATTTATTTATAAGCCATTTTCACTTTCAGCTCATGCATGTGGGGGGTAAATGCGAAATGCAAAAAAAAACCAGGCTCAATAATTTTAAATTGAGAAAGCACTTAATTTAAATAAAAAACACTGATTGCTTAAAGTATTTAAAAATATGAATATTTCTAGTGATTGCCATTGGTTTGCGCCGCTGCAACGTCATATACTCCATTACTATAAATATTCAACCGGTGAGAGCACCAAACAAAAAGTCACTTCCGTTTCCGTGACATTTATTTTGATTTACGGCAAGAAGTTCTAGTTAGTGTACAGCAGCCGCAACTAACTTGAACTAATGGCACCAAAAGTAAGAAAAATGGAGAGAAAGCTTTTTAGGCGATTATTTTCGTAACCACAAAACGATCCAAAGCACTTATGTGCAAAAAACATACTAAAATGGTACACAGGGTAGAGCTGCAAAAGTATCGATATAAATATCGATACATCGAGTACTAGGTTCATGGTACGATTATCGATGTTTTTTTTAAATATCGGGTACTGTATTCCATTTCTTATTCCATTTTCTAGCGGCAGAATTACCAGCGTCTAAAACCTTGGTAAGACAAATAAAACATGAATGAATAAAATTATATACATTATGTCAGATTTGTGTTTATTTTATATGAATACCTAACAAGTTGGTGGCTCTGAATATTGAAAAATTCTTACAAAAGTTCAATGTGAAAGGTACGTAACTTTTTTTCATATTATATACACATATACTTACATGTATTCGTATATGTAGATATACACACAAAAGAAGACATCATTGAGTTGGAAGACGAAATTTGTGTTCCCAAAAAGCTACGAGTACAAGGTCAAGCATTTGGATCCATTTTGACAAAATCAGTAATACTTTTGCAATATGCCACTATTACAAAAAATGTTATAAAACTAGTGGTAATACGTCCAATTTGTTTCACCATCCAGAACGATCGCATACAACTGCAAATTAAGATTCACATAGCTCGCCAAATAACATTGATTTTTATATGAAAAAAACATATTGTTACGAATATTAGCAAAACTAAGGGGTGCTGCTATCTCTAAGCCGATGCTAAACAGTGATATCATGCTCATCCATAGATCAATCATTATGTATATATATAAACGAAACAATAATTGCGTCTACACATATGTACCATGTACGTATACGAGCAGCTGAGAAGCAAGGCACAACTACGTGCATATATCTGAGATACTCCTGAAAGTATGCAATGAGAGAAGCTATAAAATCGTGCAATTAAAGTTACAGCTGAGAAATTTGAGAGCTCATAGACCACTAGTAGATTCTGGAAATGGAAGCGCCTAGAAGATGCGAACGTTGAAATCAGAGAGTATAAAAGGCAGCAAATGAAGAGGCGCTTGAATTCGGTTTCATTTGAGCTATCAATCAGTTGGTTATTAAGCAAGCTATTCGTTGCAAAGTATAAGTGTTATTGTGAAGTACTTTAATAAAGGCCATTTTTCCATTATTCAATATTGGAGTTATTTATTCAACAGTTTAGTGATTCGAACTTAGCAGAAGGGCAAATAAGAGGATTTGCAAGTAAATTCGTTACAATATGAAGATCCATCATCACGTAAAAAAGCTTTTGACAGCACCCTACGTAGACGTTCGACCTTTTCCCATAGTGGATGACAAAGGGTGTTGTTCGTATATACCCCCGTTTCGCCACCATTGCGGACAACTTTGCAGAATGTGTTTTATGATCGTTTCGAAGTTATGAAGACAATATTACATAGTATATATATACATTTATATATTGTATTTACATAAATGTCTGATATATACCTAATATTACTTTTAAACTGAGTAAGCGCTTTTCACTATAAAAAAATTCGATATATATCGCGATATATCGATACCCTCCCCCTTAAATATCGAAAATATCGAGCAAGCCGAATATCGATACTTTTGCAGCTCTAACACAGGAATGCTTTGCGCTAGCAATAAAATATATCAACAACAAATATGAGATTTTAATACAAATTGCTTCAAAAATTTTAAATGTGAGTAAGTAGGCGCACTAAGCCCAATTTATTGTGTGTAGTGCTTAGTATGAAAGTTATAAGCGTTTAAAAGCTTCACTAGACCAAAACTTCATTTTTTATTCTTACTTCC
>JARSSU010026087.1:0-84536 GCA_029619165.1 Eurosta solidaginis
TTTTTATACCTTTCATGAAAATGAAATGGTATATTAATTTCGTCACGAAACCGAAAATTGTAAGTCCTTAAAGGAAAATAGAGAGACCCACCATTAAGTATACCGAATAATCAGGTTGAGAGCTGAGTTGATTTAGCCATGTCCGTCTGTCCGTCTGTCTGTTTGTATTCAAACTATCCCTCAATTTTTGAGATATCTTGATAAAATTTGGTGAGCGGGTGTATTTGGTGTCCGATTAGACATTTGTCGGAACCGACGGATCGGACCACTATAGCATATACCTCCATACAACCGATTTTTCAGAAAAAGGGGATTTTTGTAATATCTTACCCAATTTAACAGATTGAAGCTTCAAAATTTCACCATATACTTTCGTATATTGCACGTATTGTTGCCTGAAAAAATTGATGAGATCGGTCGTATATATAGTATATATCCCATACAACCGATGTTCAGATAAGGAACTTTTCGTAATTACTGCCCTATTTTAAGAGCTAGAGGCTTCAAATTTCAACGATGCTTACGTATATAGCATATATTGTTGTCTGAAAAATCATAAGAGTCGTGGTATATATAGTTTATATATGGTGGTATATATAGTATATATTATTATATATATATATATTTTTTGCAATTTTAGCGCCATTTTAACAGCTAGAAGCTTCAAATTTCACAGAATACTTACTTATATAGCATATATTGTTGTCTGAACAAATCATAGAGATCGGTTGTATATATAGTATATATCTCATACAACCGATTGTTCAGATAAGAAAACTTTTCGCATTTCTACCCCCATTTTAACAGCTATAAGCTTCAAATTTCACCGATTGCTTACGTATATAGCATATATTGTTGTCTAAAAAATCATAGAGATCGGTTGTATATGTAGTATATATCTCATACAACCGTATTGTTCAGATAAGAAACTTTTCGCAATTTTCTACCCCATTTTAACAGCTATTAGCTTCAAATTTCACCGATTGCTTACGTATATAGCATACATTGTTGTCTGAAAAATCATAGAGATCGGTTTGTATATGTAGTATATATCTCATACAACCGATTGTTCAGATAAGAAACTTTCGCAATTTCTACCCCATTTTAACAGCTATAAGCTTCAAATTTCACCGATTGCTTACGTATATAGCATACATTGTTGTCTGAAAAAATCATAGAGATCGGTTGTATATATAGTATATATCTCATACAACGATTGTTCAGATAAGAAACTTTGCGCATTTCTGCCCCGTTTTAACAGCTAGAAGCTTCAAATTTCACAAAATGCTTACGTATATAGCATATATTGTTGTCTGACAAATCATAGAGATCGGTTGTATATGTAGTATATATCTCATACAACCGATTGTTCAGATAAGAAACTTTTCGCAATTTCTTCCCCATTTTAACAGCTATAAGCTTCAAATTTCACCGATTGCTTACGTATATAGCATATTGTTGTCTGAAAAAATCATAGAGATCGGTTGTATATATAGTATATATCTCATACAACCGATTGTTCAGATAAGAAACTTTGCGCAATTTCTGCCCGTTTTAACAGCTAGAAGCTTCAAATTTCACAAAATGCTTACGTATATAGCATATATTGTTGTCTGAAAAATCATAGAGATCGGTGGTATATATATATATACTTCATATAAACTGTCATTTTTGCCCCTTTTTTACGGCTAGAAGCTTCAAAATTCATCAAATTTCATCAAATAGTTACATTTACGTCATATATTTTTGAAAGAAGTGATTCGTAGTCATAGTTTTTACATGCAGACCACAAAAAACGTGAAGCTTTGCATCCCCACAGATTACCTACCTATTTTTATACCTTTCATGAAAATGAAATGGTATATTAATTTCGTCACGAAACCGAAAATTGTAAGTCCTTAAAGGAAAATAGATAGACCCACCATTAAGTATACCGAAATAATCAGGTTGAAGAGCTGAGTTGATTTAGCCATGTCCGTCTGTCCGTCTGTCTGTTTGTATGCAAACTAGTCCCTCAATTTTTGAGATATCTTGATAAAATTTGGTGAGCGGGTGTATTTGGGTGTCCGATAGACATTTGTCGGAACCGACCGGATCGGACCACTATAGCATATATCCTCCATACAGACCGATTTTTCAGAAAAGAGGATTTTTGTATATCTTACCCAATTTAACAGATTGAAGCTTCAAACTTCACCATATACTTTCGTATATTGCACATATTGTTTGCCTGAAAAATTTATGAGATCGGTCGTATATATAGTATATATCCCCCACAACCGATTGTTCAGATAAGGAACTTTTCGTAATTACTGCCCTATTTTAAGAGCTAGAGGCTTCAAATTTTCAACGAATGCTACATATATAGCATATATTGTTGTCTGAAAAATCATAAAGATCGGTGGTATATATAGTGTATATATGGTGGTATATATAGTATATATATATAGTACATATATATATATTTCGCAAATTTTAGCCCATTTTTAGACAGCTGAGAAGCTTCAAATTTCTGCAGCTAGGTGTGACCTACATAAATCGCCAGATGGGCTGCTTCATCAAGTTGCGCGGGAAGCATGGTCAATCCACGACCATCACCACGCACGCAGTATGCCTCGGAAGTTCAATCGACGCACGCCACTAACCACACTAGATGACACCATAGCGGGGAAATATTCAAACCTACGTTTGGCGGACCCGCGCTTCCACGTCGCTGCTCCAGTTCGTCTCGTGCTGGGGTGCAGAAAATTTTCCTAAAATCTTTCTAGGGGTCATTCCAGCTGGGAATACTGGGTCCACTACTGGCCCAAAATACTATATTTGGATGGGTCCTGTCGGGCGCGTGCTAACTATATACTTATTTTTATTTATTTTATCATTTTTTCTTTCTTTTGCATTTATATTCATATGAACCTAAAAATGAATTCACAGTAAATTTTGAATATGCATACGTATCCGATTTTTTTATGAATAAATGTGCCATTGAAATTTGAAACCACGTTTGTTCCTATTTTTCTTTTCTCTCTCTAGCCTAGGCACAAGGTTCCAGGACTAGACGATAGAAATGCTTAGATATTGAGAATAGCCTTCAGTAGTCGATGGAACACGGCGGTCCAAGTGCTCGGTTCTAGTTAAGGGTTGCGTAACGCAAGGGGGCCGGCATGTTTAGCCAGCGGTCCAAAACCTCATACTTTTGAGGTAGCCCTAGTATTTCTTTTTGTTCAATAATGTTAATAGGGTGATCGAACGGTTTAAGCTATCTATGTTAAAACATCGCACAGATAAATAAACCGTTCGACAACAACCGGTGCTAACATTTTATAAGTTTTTCCGCCACTTGGATTTTGATTGCTTACCGATCGCACGCAGCCGTCCTGTTCCAGATTGTACAAGGTAACCTGTAATTGAATATTGTTACATATATACATATTAAACAATAATTATTAAAAGCTCACTTTATACTTAACATTAATACCAATCCTTTTATTATTTTCGTTCCATTGAAACTTGACCGGTCAAACTTTTGGAGTTTTGGTCGCGTCAAGACTTGTCTCTTTATATGAATTAATCGGGAATGCCCGTATTGCTTTAAATGTATGAACATTTATTTCAAGCAATTTTTAATTTTATAATTTATTTAATAATTTAGGAAAATTTAAACATCGTGACATCAGGACGGATAAGGCCACAGCTGTTTCGATTATACCTTGTAAAATCCTCTCAAAGCCTTTTCCTCCCGGGAGTGGGAGACGAACCCGCACTCATACAATAGTTGAATGGTTACAAACGCATTCAGCTAGGTCATGCCTTAGTTGTTGTAAAGTTTTTAGCATTGCTTCTTTCGCATATATTATCTTCACATCATCCACACTTCGTATGTCGTTATGTGTTGAAGTTATGCATGTTTGTAAGGCGTTTCATAGAAACTGGTATAAAATTTGTGCTGTTTTGTTCTTTTTATAGAACTACACAACGAATTAACAAATGTGTTGTCTCTTTATATGACTTTAATCGTGCAATGCCGCGATTGCTTTGATATATGACATTATTTCAAGCAATTTACATTTTTCATAATTTAGTTTATAATTTGGAGACAGTTAAACATCGTGACATCATGATGCGGACACAGGCTGATAGCTGTTTGTTTATACCGTTGTAAATCTCTTCGAGCCTTTTCTCCGCGGGAGTGGGAGTCGAACCCGCACTCCTACGATAGTTGAAATGGTTACAACGCATTCAGCTACGTCATGCCTTAGTTGTTGTCAAGTTTTCCCATTGCCTTCTTCGCATATATTATCTTTCCACACATCCCATACTTCGCATGTAGATATGTACTGAGTTATGCACGTTTGTAAGGCGGTTTCATAGAAACTTGGTATTTTGCTGTTTTTGTTCTGTTTATAGTACTACATCGAATTAACCAAATGTTCTCTCTTTATATGACTTAATCGGGGATGCTCGTATTGCTTTAATGTATGAACATTTATTTCAAGCAATTTTTGAATTTTATAATTTATTAATATTTTGAAAATTTAAACACGTGACATCGGGACGGAAAGGCCACAGCTGTTTCGATTATACCTTGTAAAATCTCTTCAAGCCTTTTCTCGGAGTAGGAGTATAACCCCCACTCGTACGATAGTTGAAATGGTTACAACCGCATTCACTACGTCATGCCTTAGTTGTTGTAAAGTTTTTCCCATTGCCTTCTTTCGCATATATTATATTCCACACATCCCATACTTCCTATGTAGTTATGTGTTGAAGTTATGCATGTTTGTAAGGCGGTTAACAATTGTTTTTGTTTTTTCGGTGTCAGTGTCTTGCAACAGATGGCGCAACGCTGATAAATATATTGGTAAGAGGAATAGAAGTAGCAATTTATCAGTCAACAACCACCGCTGTATGCTAAATGGTTAGCGCAGCGTGCCTAAAGCGTACTGATGATGAAGGCTTAGCACCCTTCGAAATGGATCTATCTGCCAGCTATGGCATGTTGTCTGAAAAATTTTCTACTTACTATTCCAAAAACAAATACGATTTTTCAATTATAGAAAAATTAAAAAAAAACAATAATCATTACAAAAAATTATTGTTCTGGCCTTGAGCTCATTTCGAACCTTGAATCTTTTATCAATAGGCGATAAAACAAAAACAATTGCATTTATATTTAATATAATTTTAAAATATATTTTGTGGTCTCAATAATTAAAGCACAAATTCTAATTCGCCGAGGGATCTGATTTCTAGTCAGGAGTCTGATTTTGTTAGAGCGACCTTGTCTCTAGCAGGCGGATATCTGGTTTCTTTCTCGTTAGAAGATTTTGATTTCTAGTCAGGATGACCTACTCTAGTTAGAGGTGTAATCAGCTTTTACGTCAGAAGTATTAAACCTTCGCCACGATGCGTGTTTTGATATTATCGCAGAATGCACTGTGTTAGTATCTTCCATACTATTGATATTAAATATAAATTTCACATATCTTCGTGTTCTCATAATTAAAAAATTTTTTGTTTACAATTCTATTTGGCAGAGGGAATCTGATTATCTCAGTCAGAAGGACTCTGATTTTAGTTTAGAGCGACCTGATTTACAGCCAGAGGGAACTTGATTTCTAGTCAGAGGAGTCTGATTTTAGTTAGAGCGGGCCCTGATTTACAGTCAGAGGGAACTTGATTTCTAGTCAGACGGACTCTGATTTTTAGTTAGAGCGACCCTGATTTTACAGTCAGAGGGAAACTGATTTCTAGTCAGACGGGACTCTGATTTTTAGTTAGAGGACCCTTACTCAGCAGGGGAACTGTTTCTAGTCAGAACAATTTTGATTCTAGTCCGGATGCCTATTTCCATTAGAGGTAATAGATTTTAGTCAAAGTATTAACCCCTTCGCCATGCGTATGCACTGATTAATATATTCCCATTGCTATTGATATTTAAATATAAGTTTTAAAAATACTTTGTGTTTTTCAATAATTAAAGTACAAATTTTATTTGCATAGGTATGATGCAGAACTTGATTTCTTGTCAGAAGGACTCTGATTTTAGTTAGAGCGACCCTGATTTACAGCCAGAGGGAACTTGATTTCTAGTCAGACGGACTCTGATTTTTAGTTAGAGCTACCCTGATTTACAGTCAGAGGGAACATGATTTCTAGTCAGAGGACTCTGATTTTTAGTTAGAGCTACCCTGATTTACAGTCAGAGGGAACTGATTTCTAGGTTGATGGACTCTGATTTTTAGTTAGAGCGGCCCTGACTTACAGTCAGAGGGAACTTGATTTCTAGTCAGAAGGACTCTGATTTTTAGTTAAGCGACCCTGATTTACAGTCAGAGGAACATGATTTCTAGTCTGATGGACTCTGATTTTTAGTTAGAGCTACCCTGATTTACAGTCAGAGGGAACTGATTTCTAGTCAGAAGGACTCGATTTTTAGTTAGAGCGACCCTGATTTACAGTCAGAGGGAACTTGATTTCTAGTCAGACGGACTCTGATTTTTAGTTAGAGCGACCCTGATTTACAGTCAGAGGGTACATGATTTCTAGTCAGACGGACTCTGATTTTTAGTTAGAGCTACCCTGATTTACAGTCAGAGGGAACATGATTTCTAGGTTGATGGACTCTGATTTTTAGTTAGAGCGACCCTGATTTACAGTCAGAGGGAACTGATTTCTAGTCAGAAGGACTCTGATTTTTAGTTAGAGCGACCCTGATTTACAGTCAGAGGTACATGATTTCTAGTCAGACGGACTCTGATTTTTAGTTAGAGCTACCCTGATTTACAGTCAGAGGGAACATTATTTCTAGGCTGATGGACTCGTATTTTAATTAGAGCGGCCCTGACTTACAGTCAGAGCGGAACTTGATTTCTAATGAGAAGGACTCTGATTTTAGTTAGAGCGACCCTGATTTACAGTCAGAGGGTACTTGATTTCTAGTCAGACGGACTCTGATTTTTAGTTAGAGCGACCCTGATTTACAGTCAGAGGGAACATGATTTCTAGGTTGATGGGACTCTGATTTTTAGTTAGAGCGGCCCTGACTTACAGTCAGAGGGAACATGATTTCTAGTCAGAAGGACTCTGATTTTAGTTAGAGCGACCTGATTTACAGTCAGAGGGTACATGATTTCTAGTCAGACGGACTCTGATTTTTAGTTAGAGCTACCCTGATTTACAGCCAGAGGGAACTTGATTTCTAGTCAGAGCGACCCTGGGTTCTAGTCAGGCGTACCGCTTGGCCATGAATGATTGTTTGATATTATCGCAAAATGCACTGATTAATATATCCCAATGCTATTGATTTTAAATATAAATTTTAAAATACTTAGATAGAGCGACCCTGATTACAGTCAGACGGAACATGATTTCTAGGTCAGATGGACTCTGATTTTTAGTTAGAGCGACCCTGATTTACAGCCAGAGGGAACTTGATTTCTAGTCAGAAAGTACTCTGATTTTAGTTAGAGCGACCCTGATTTACAGTCAGAGGTACTGATTTCTAGTCAGACGGACTCTGATTTTAGTTAGAGCGACCCTGATTTACAGCCAGAGGGAACTTGATTTTAGTCAGAGCGACCCTGGGTTCTAGTCAGGGCATTAACCGCTTGGCCATGAATGCTTGTTTGATATTATCGCAAAATGCACTGATTAATATATTCCCAATGCTATTGATATTTAATATATATATTTTAAAAATACTTTTGCAGATAGAGTCGACCTGATTTACAGTCAGACGGGAACATGATTTCTAGTCAGAGACTCTGATTTTAGTTAGAGCGACCCTGATTTACAGTCAGAGGGAACATGATTTCTAGGTTGATGGACCTGATTTTTAATTAGAGCGGCCCTGACTTACAGTCAGAGGGAACTTGATTTCTAGTCAGAAGGACTCTGATTTTTAGTTAGAGCGACCCTGATTTACAGTCAGAGGGTACATGATTTCTAGTCAGACGGACTCTGATTTTTAGTTAGAGCTACCCTGATTTACAGCAGAGGGAACTTGATTTCTAGTCAGAACAACTCAGATTTTAGTTAGAGCGACGCTGATTTACAGTCAGAGGGAACTTGATTCTAGTCAGACGGACTCTGATTTTTAGTTAGAGCTACCCTGATTTACAGTCAGAGGTACAAAAATTTCTAGTCAGACGGACTCTGATTTTAGTTAGAGCTACCCTGATTCACAGTCAGAGGGAACATGATTTCTAGGTTGATGGACTCTGATTTTTAATTAGAGCGGCCCTGACTTACAGTCAGAGGGAACTTGATTTCTAGTCAGAAGGACTCTAATTTTAGTTAGAGACCCTGATTTACAGCCAGAGGTACATGATTTTCTAGTCAGACGGACTCTGATTTTTAGTTAGAGCTACCCTGATTTACAGTCAGAGAGAACATTATTTCTAGGCTGATGGACTCTATTTTTAATTAGACCGGCCCTGACTTACAGTCAGACGGAACTTGATTTCTAATGAGAAGGACTCTAATTTTTAGTTAGAGCGACCCTGATTTACAGTCAGAGGGTACATGATTTCTAGTCGACGGACTCTGATTTTTAATTAGAGCTACCCTGATTTACATTCAGAGGGAACATGATTTCTAGGTTGATGGACTCTGATTTTTAATTAGAGCGGCCTGACTTACAGCAGAGGGAACTATGATTTCTAGTCAGAAGACTCTGATTTTTAGTTAGAGCGACCCTGATTTACAGTCAGAGGGTACATGATTTCTAGTCAGACGGACTCTGATTTTAGTTAGAGCTACCCTGATTTACAGCCAGAGGGAACTTGATTTCTAGTCAGAGCGACCCTGGGTTCTAGTCAGGGCGTTAACCGCTTGGCCATGAATGATTGTTTGATATTATCGCAAAATGCACTGATTAATATATTCCCAATGCTATTGATATTTAAATATAAATTTTAAAAATACTTAGATAGAGCGACCTGATTTACAGTCAGACGGAACATGATTTCTAGGTTGATGGACTCTGATTTTTAGTTAGAGCACCCTGATTTACAGCCAGAGAGGAACTTGATTTCTAGTCAGAAAGACTCTGATTTTTAGTTAGAGCGACCCTGATTTACAGTCAGATGGGTACATGATTTCTAGTCAGACGGACTCTGATTTTAGTTAGAGCGACCCTGATTTACAGCTAAAGGGAACTTGATTTTTAGTCAGAGCGACCCTGGGTTCTAGTAAGGCATTAACCGCTTGGCCATGAATGCTGTGTTGATATTATCGCAAACTGCACTGATTAATATATTCCCAATGCTATTGATATTTAAATATATATTTTAAAAATACTTAGATAGAGCGACCCTGATTTACAGTCAGCAGGTACATGATTTCTAGTCAGACGGACTCTGATTTTTAGTTAGAGCGACCCTGACTTACAGTCAGAGGGAACTGATTTCTAGTTAGAAGGACTCTGATTTTTAGTTAGAGCGACCCTGATTTACAGCCAGAGGGAACTTGATTTCTAGTCAGAAGGATTCTGACTTTAGTTAGAGCGACCCTGATTTACAGTCAGAGGGTACATGATTTCTAGTCAGACGGACTCTGATTTTTAGTTAGAGCGCCCTGATTTACAGTCAGAGGGAACATGATTTCTAGATTGAGGGACTCTGATTTTTGATTATAGCGGCCTGACTTACAGTCAGAGCAACTAGATTTCTAGTCAGACGGACTCTGATTTTAGTTAGAGCGACCCTGATTTACAGCCAGCGGGAACTTGATTGACCCTGGTTCTAGTAAGGACATTAACCGCTTGGCCACGAGTGCTTGTTGATATTATCGCAAAATGCACTGATTAATATATTCCCATGCTATTGATATTTAAATATAATTTTAAAAATACTTAGATAGAGCGACACTGATTTAGAGTCAGACGGAACATGATTTCTAGGTTGATGGACTCTAATCTTTAGTTAGAGCGACCCTGATTACAGTCAGAGGGAACATGATTTCTAGTAGATGGACTCTGATTTTTATTAGAGCGGCCCTGACTTACAGTCAGACGGAACTTGATTTCTAATCAGAGGACTCTATTTTTAGTTAGAGCGACCCTGATTTACAGTCAGAGGGAACTAGATTTCTAGTCAGACGGGCTCTGATTTTAGTTAGAGCGACCCTGATTTACAGCCAGCGGGAACTTGATTTGACCCTGGGTTCTAGTAAGGACATTACCGCTTGGCCACGAATGCTTGTTGATATTATCGCAAATACTCTGATTATATATTCCCACTGCTATTGATATTTAAATATAAGTTTTAAAAATACTTTTGTGCTTTCATAATTAATAAAAATTTGATTTCTAGTTAATGGACTCTGATTTTTAGATAGAGCGACCCTGATTTGACAGCTAGAGGAAAATTGATTTCTAGTCAGACGGACTCTGATTTTTAGTTAGAGCGACCCTGATTTACAGTCAGAGGTACATGATTTCTAGTCAGACGGACTCTGATTTTTAGTTAGAGCGCCCTGATTTACAGTCAGAGGGGAACATGATTTCTAGATTGAGGGATCTGATTTTTAATTAAAGCGGCCACTGACTTACAGTCAGAGGAACTAGATTTCTAGTCAGACGGACTCTGAAATTTAGTTAGAGCGACCCTGATTTACAGCAGCGGGAACTTGATTTGACCCTGGGTTCTAGTAAGGACATTAACCGCTTGGCCACGAATGCTTGTTTGATATTATCGCAAAATACTCTGATTAATATATCCACTGCTATTATTTAAATATAAGTTTTAAAAATACTTTGTGCTTTCAATAATTAAAGTAAAAATTTGATTTCTAGGTTGATGGACTCTGATTTTTAGATAGAGCGACCCTGATTTCAGCAGAGACTCTGCTTTTGTTGAGCGACCCTGATTTACAGTCAGAGGGTACATGATTTCTAGTCAGACGGACTCTGATTTTTAGTTAGAGCTACCCTGATTTACAGCCAGAGAAACTTAATTTTTAGTCAGAGCGACCCTGTGTTCTAGTCAGGGTATTAACTGCTTGGCTACGAATGCTTGTTTGATATTATCGCAAAATGCACTGATTAATATATATACCCAATGCTATCTATTATATTTAATATAAATTTTAAAAATGTTTTTGTGTTTTTAATTATTAAAGTAAAAATTTTAATTCGCAGAGGGATTCTGATATTTAATCAGACGGACTCTGATTTTTAGTTAGAGCTAGCCTGGTTTACAGCCAGAGGAAATTTGATTTTTAGTCAGAGCGACCCTGTGTTCTAGTCAGGGTATTAACTGCTTGGCTGCGAATGCTTGTTTGATATTATCGCAAAATGCACTGATTAATATATTCCCAATGCTATCTATTTATATTTAAATAATAAATTTAAAAATGTTTTTGTGTTTTCAATTATTAAATTAAATATCTTAATTCGCAGAGGGAAGTCTGATTTTTAATCAGACGAACTCTGATTTTTAGTTAGAGCGACCCTGATTTACAGTCAGAGGTACATGATTTCTAGTCAGACGGACTCTGATTTAGTTAGAGCTACCCTGATTTACAGCCCTGAGGTAACTTGATTTCTAGTCAGAGCGACCCTGGGTTCTAGTCTAGAGGCGTTAACCGCTTGGCATGAATGATTGTTTGATATTTCGCAAAATGCACTGATTAATTATTTCCAATGCTACTTGATATTTAAATATAAATTTTAAAAATACTTAGATAGAGCGACCCCGATTACAGTCAGACGGACAGTGATTTCGAGTTGATGGACTCTGATTTTTAGTTAGAGCAACCCTGATTTACAGCCAGAGAACTTGATTTCTAGTCAGAAAGACTCTGATTTTTAGTAGAGCGCCCTGATTTACAGTCAGAGGTACATGATTTCTAGATCAGACGACTCTGAGTTAGAGCGACCTGATTTACAGCAGAAGGGAACTTGATTTTTAGTCAGAGCGACCTGGGTTCTAGTATGGCATTAACCGCTTGGCCACGAATGCTTCTTTGATATTATCGCAAAATGCACTGATTAATATATCCCAATTCTATTGAATATTTAAATATCATTACTAATATTAAAGTAAAATTTATTTCTAGGTTGATGGACTACTGATTTTAGTTAGAGCACCTGATTTACAGCCAGAGGGAACTTGATTTTAGTCAGAAAGACTCGATTTTTAGTTAGAGCGACCCTGATTTACAGTCAGATGGTACATGATTTCTAGTCAGACGGACTCTGATTGTTAGTTAAGCGGCCCTGATTTACAGCTAAAGGGACTGATTTTTAGTCAGAGCGACCCTGGGTTCTAGTAAGGGCATTAACCGCTTGGCCATGAATGCTTGTTTGATATTATCGCAAAATGCACTGATTAATATATTCCCAGTGCTATTGATATTTAAAATAAATATACTTTTAAAATACTTAGTTAGAGCGACCCTGATTTACAGTCCAGAAGGAACATGATTTCTAGGTTGATGGCTCTAATTTTTATTAGAGCGACCCGATTTACAGTCAGAGGGAACTGATTTCTAGGTTGATGGACTCTGAATTTTTAATTAGAGCGAGCGGCCCTGACTTACAGTCAGACGGAACTTGATTTCTAATTCAGAAGACTCTAATTTTTAGTTAGAGCGACGCCTGCTTGTCGAGACAGATCGGGCGTGAGAGGTACACTGATTTCTAGTCAGACGGACTCTGATTTTAGTTGAGCACCCTGATTTACAGTCAGAGGGAACATGAATTTCTAGGTTGATGGACTCTGATTTTTAATTAGAGCGGCCCTGACTTACAGTCAGAGGGAACTTGATTTCTAGTCAGAAGGACTCTGATTTTAGTAGAGCGACCCTGATTTACAGCCAGAGGGAACTTGATTTTACACTTTTCTAGTAAGGACATACTTGACGACTTTTGATTCATACTCTGATTATATATTCCCCTGCTATTGATATTTAATATAAGTAACATATTTGTGGCTCACAATTAGAAAATTTGATTTCTAGGTTGAGGACTCTGGTTTTAGATAGAGCGAGACCCCGACTTACAGTCTAGGGGTACATGATTTCTAGTCAGACGGACTCTGATTTTTAGTTAGAGCTACCCTGATTTACAGTCAGAGGGTACATGATTTCTAGTCAGACGGATCTGATTTTTAGTTAGAGCGACCCTGATTTACAGCCAGAGGAAATTGATTTTTAGTCAGCGCGACCCTGGGTTCTAGTCCAGGGCATTAACTGCTTGGCCACGAATGCTTGTTGATATTATCGCAAAATGAACTGATTAATATATTCCCAATACTATTGATAATTAAATATAAATTTGTAAAATTTTTTGTGTTTTCAATAATTAAAGAAATATTTTAATTCGAAAATTTCTAATCAGACGGACTGTGATTTTTAATTAGAGCGCACCCTGATTTACAGCCAGAGGGAACTTGATTTTAGTCAGCGCGACCCTGGGTTCTAGTCAGGGCATTAACCGCTTCGCCACGAATGCTTGTTTGATATTGTCGCAAAATGCACTGATTAGTATATTCAAATGCTATTGATGTTTAAATATAAATTTTAAAAATACTTTTGTGTTTTCAATTACTAAAGTAAACATTTTAATTCGCAGAGGGAATCTGATTTTTAATCAGACGGACTCTGAATTTTAGTTAGAGCGACCCTGATTTACAGCCAGAGGGAACTTGATTTCTAGTCAGAAGGATTCTGATTTTTAGTTAGAGCTACCCTGAATTGCAGTGAGAGGGAACATGATTTCTAGGTTGATGGAATTTGATTTTTAGCTAGAGCTGGTCCTGACCTACAGTCAGAGAGAACTTTATTTCTAGTCAGAAGGACTCGGATTTTATATTTAGAGCGACCCTGATTTACAGTCAGATGGTTATATGATTTCTAGTCAGATGGATTCTGATTTTTAGTTAGAGCGACCCTGATTTGCAGTGAGAGGGAACATGATTTCTAGGTTGAGGCACACTGATTTTTAACTAGAGCGGCCCTGACTTACAGTCAGAGGGTACATGATTTCTAGTCAGACGGACTCTGATTTTTAGTTAGAGCGACCCTGATTTACAGTCAGAGGGTACATGATTTCTAGTCAGACGGACTCTGATTTTTAGTAAGAGCTACCCTGATTTAAAGTCAGAGGGAACATGATTTCTAGGTTGATGGACTCTGATTTTTAATTAGAGAGGCCCTGACTTACAGTCAGAGGGAACTTGATTTCAAGTCAGAAGGACCTAATTTTAATTAGAGCGACCTGATTTACAGCCAGAGGGAACTTGGTTTCTAGGTTGAGGGACTCTGGTTATTAATTAGAGCGGCCCTGAATTACAGTCAGAAGGCACTTGATTTCTAGTCAGAAGGACTCTGATTTTTAGTTAGAGTGACCCTGATTTACAGTCAGAGGGTACATGATTTCTATTCAGACGGACTCTGATTTTTAGTTAGAGCGACCCTGATTTACAGCCAGAGGGAACTTGATTTCTAGTCAGAAGGACTCAGATTTTTAGTTAGAGCGACCTGATTTACAGTTAGAGGGTACATGATTTCTAGTCAGACGGACTCTGATTTGTAGTTAGAGCTACCCTGATTTACAGTCAGAGGGTACATGACTTCTAGGTTGAGGGACTCTGATTTTTAATTAGAGCGGCCCTGATTTACAGTCAGAGGGAACTTGATTTCTAGTCATAAGGACTCTGATTTTTAGTTAGAACGACCCTGATTTACAGTCAGAGGATACGTGATTTCTAGTGAGACGGGACTCTGATATCTAGTTAGAGCTACCCTGATTACAGTCAGAGGGTACATGATTTCTAGTCAGAAGGGATTCTGATTTTAGTTAGAGAGACCCTGATTTACATTTCAGAGGGTACATGATTTCTAGTCAGACGGACTCTGATTTTTAGTTAGAGCTACCCTGATTTACAGTCAGAGGGTACATGATTGTCTAGTCAGACGGACTCTGATTTTTAGTTAGAGCGACCTGATTTACAGTCAGAGGGTACATGATTTCTAGTCAGAGGACCCTAATTTTTAATTAGAGCGACCCTGATTTACAGCCAGAGGGAACTTGATTTTTAGTCAGCGCGACCCTGCTTTCTAGTCAGGGCATTAACATGCTTGGCCACGAATGCTTGTTTGATATTATCGCAAAATGAACTGATTAATATATTCCCAATACTATTGATAATTAAATATAAATTTAAAATATTATGTTTGCGTTTTTCAATAATTAAAGAAAATTTTAATTCGAAGATTTCTAATCAGACGGACTGTGATTTTTTAATTAGAGCGACCCTGATTTACAGCCAGAGGGAACTTGATTTTTAGTCAAAGCGAATCCTTGGTTCTAGTCAAGGGCATTAACCGCTTAGTCCACGAATGCTTGTTTGATATTATCGCAAAATGCACTGATTAATATATTCCCAATGCTATTGATATTTAAATATAATATGTTCAAAATACTTTTGTGTTTTCAATTATTAAAGTACAAATTTTAATTCGCAGAAGGTAGCTGATTTCTAGTCAGACGGACTCTGATTTTCTAGTTAGAGCGACCCTGTATGTGAAGAACCCTAACTGTTTTATTGATCTCACAAGCGTATACGTTTACGTTTTGTGCGTAAAAAAAACGCTTATCCTCGGTTAGATAATGCTTAGGAGACCACATTCTAGCGGCAGTGGTTAAATAACTAGCTACAGAACAGGGTGTAGTACAAATCAGAGATACAAACTCTGGTGGACAAAATATGTGTAGCATATAGCTAATCGGTTGCGATGAATAGTGGATACACACAATCTAGAGGTGAAACATAGACATTAATGTTGAGGTGAAACGTATACACATATTTCAGTTACATCTGAGATAATATGCGTATTGAAATTTAGTAGGACAAATTTTATGCGCAGCAATTTCAGAGGTGTATTTAAGAGCCTCCTGGGATTTACAACCAGATTGACTGAATTTTGTGTGTGTTAGTTCAGTCGGGTGGCTTCGTGACACACGTATTTGTTGTCGGCTAAACGTTTGATGAAAATCAAAATTTATTTGATTTTTTCATTCGCCGCTTGCTTATTTGATAGTCGCGGGGTGTGATTGACAAAACAAACAGTGTTGTATTTAGTTTTGTCGACAATCAAAAACTGAGAAGTGCGTGGAAGGAACAGCAATCATATTAAAATTTATTGAAAATTATCGATGTTAGCAGCTTTATGGAATGTAAAGCTTTTATTATTATTTCATACAATTTTTATTAATTTTTTTATTATTTTACATAAAACTGCTGTAGTTGCAAGTAAAAAAAAGTCATCATCCGATGACGGCATATTCACTTCCGACACGCTACAGTTTCTCAATACAAATGTTGATTGTTGACTTTTTATTTGATAGTCGCGGGCAAGCGTCAATACCCGACACGCGCACATACAAAAATTCAGTCAATCTGGTTGTAATCGCAGAAGGCTCTAAGGTTTGACGCTTAGCAGTCCATATAAAGTTTAAGCGCAAACGTTTACAGATTTAAAAAAAACACAGCTAATATATTCCCAATACTATTGATATTTAAATACAAATTTTTAAAAATGTTTCTGTGTTATCAATAATAAAATTAGTCAGACGGACTCTGATTTTAGTTAGAGCTACCCTGATTACAGTCAGAGGGAATACTGATTCTAGTCAGACGGGCTCTGATTTTTAGTCAGAGCGACCCTGGTTTCTCGCCTGGGGGATTCTGGTTTTCTAGTCAGAAGGATTTTTGATTTCTAGCCAGGATGACCAAATTTCTAATTAGAGGTGATCTGATTTTAAGTCTAAGCATTACCGCTTGGTCCACGAATGCTTGTTTGATATTATCGCCAAAATGCACTGATTAATATATTGCCCAATGCTATTGATATTTAAATGTAAATTTTAAAAATATTTTTGTGTTTTCAATATTAAAGTAAACATTTTAATTCGCAGATGTTCTGATCAGACAGACTGTGATTTTTAGTTAGAGCGGCCCTGATTTACAGTCAGAGGGTACATGATTTCTAGTCAGACGGACTCTGATTTTTAGTTAGAGCTACCCTGATTTACAGTCAGAGGGAACATGATTTCTAGTCTGACGGACTCTGATTTTTAGTTAGAGCGACCCTGATTTACAGTCAGAGGGAACTTGATTTCTAGTCAGAAGGACTCTGATTTTAGTTAGAGCGACCCTGATTTACAGTCAGAGGGTACATGATTTCTAGTCAGATCCGGACTCTGAATGTTTTTAGTTAGAACGACCCTGATTTACAGTCAGAGGTACATGATTTCTAGTCAGACGGACTCTGATTTTAGTTAGAGCTACCCTGATTTACAGTCAGAGGGTACATGATTTCTAGTCAGACGGACTCTGATTTTTAGTTAGAGCGACCCTGATTTACAGTCAGAGGGTACATGATTTCTAGTCAGAAGGACCCTAATTTTTAATTAGAGCGACCCTGATTTACAGCCAGAGGGAACTTGATTTTTAGTCAGCGCGACCCTGGGTTCTAGTCAGGGCATTAACTGCTTGGCCACGAATGCTTGTTTGATATTATCGCAAAATGAACTGATTAATATATTCCCAATACTATTGATAATTAAATATAAATTTTAAAATTATTTTTGCGTTTTCAATAATTAAAGAAAAATTTTAATTCGAAGATTTCTAATCAGACGGACTGTGATTTTTAATTAGAGCGACCCTGATTTACAGCCAGAGGGAACTTGATTTTTAGTCAAAGCGACCCTGGGTTCTAGTCAGGGCATTAACCGCTTAGTCACGAATGCTTGTTTGATATTATCGCAAAATGCACTGATTAATATATTCCCAATGATATTGATATTTAAATATAAATTTTAAAAATACTTTTGTGTTTTCAATTATTAAAGTACAAATTTTAATTCGCAGAAGGTAGCTGATTTCTAGTTAGACGGCTCTGATTTCTAGTTACAGCGACCCTGTATGTGAAGAACCCTAACTGTTTTATTGATCTTTTTTTACAAGCGTATACGTTTACGTTTGTGCGTAAAAAAACGCTTATCCTCGGTTAGATAATGCTTAGGAGACCCATCTAGCGGCAGTGGTTAAATAACTAGCTACAGAACAGGGTGTAAGTAAAATCAGAGATACAAACCTCTGGTGGACAAAATGTGTAGCATATAGCTGAATCGGTTTGCGATGAATAGTGGATACACACAATTTTTAGAGGTGAAACATAGAATTAATGTTGAGGTGAAACGTATACACATATTTCAGTTACATCTGAGTATAATATGCGTATTGAAATTTAGTAGGACAAATTTTATGCGCAGCAATTTCAGAGGTGTATTTAAGAGCCTCCTGCGATTTACAACCAGATTGACTGAATTTTGTGTGTGTTAGTTCAGTCGGGTGGCTTCGTGACACACGTATTTGTTGTCGGCTAAACGTTGATGAAAATCAAAAATTTTTGATTTTTTCATTCGCCGCTTGCTTATTTGATAGTCGCGGGGTGTGATTGACAAAACAACAGTGTTGTATTTAGTTTTTGTCGACAATCAAAATGAAGAAGTGCGTGGAAGAACAGCAATTCATATTAAAATTTATTGAAAATTATCGATGTTTAGCAGCTTTATGGAATGTAAAGCTTTTATTATTATTTCATACAATTTTTATTAATTTTTTATTATTTAATAAAACTGCTGTAGTTGCAAGTAAAAAAAGTCATCATCCGATGACGGCATATTCACTTCCGAACGCTACAGTTTCTCAATACAAATGTTGATTGATGACTTTTTATTTGATGTCGCGGGGCAAGCGTCAAATACCCGACACGCGCACATACAAAAATTCAGTCAATCTGGTTGTAAATCGCAGAAGGCTCTAAGGTTTGACGCTTAGCAGTCCATATAAAGTTTAAGCGCAAACGTTTATAGATTTAAAAAAAAACACAGCTAATATATTCCCAATACTATTGATATTTAAATATAAATTTTAAAAATGTTTCTGTGTTATCAATAATAAAATTAGTCGGACGGACTCTGATTTTTAGTTAGAGCTACCCTGATTTACAGTCAGAGGGAATCTGATTTCTAGTCAGACGGGACTCTGATTTTTAGTCAGAGCGACCCTGGTTTCTCGCCTGGGGGAATCTGGTTTCTAGTCAGAAGGATTTTGATTTCTAGTCAGGATGACCAAATTTCTAATTAGAGGTGATCTGATTTTAAGTCATAAGCATTACCGCTTGGTCACGAATGCTTGTTTGATATTATCGCAAAATGCACTGATTAATATATTCCCAATGCTATTGATATTTAAATGTAAATTTTAAAAATATTTTTGTGTTTTCAATTATTAAAGTAAACATTTTAATTCGCAGATTTCTAATCAGACAGACTGTGATTTTTAGTTAGAGCGGCCCTGATTTACAGTCAGAGGGTACATGATTTCTAGTCAGACGGACTCTGATTTTTAGTTAGAGCTACCCTGATTTACAGTCAGAGGGAATCTGATTTCTAGTCAGACGGACTCTGATTTTTAGTCAGAGCGACCCTGGTTTCTCGCCTGGGGGAATCTGGTTTCTATTCAGAAGGATTTTGATTTCCAGTCAGGATGACCAAATTTCTAATTAGAGGTGATCTGATTTTAAGTCATAAGCATTAACCGCTTGGTCACGAATGCTTGTTTGATATTATCGCAAAATGCACTGATTAATATATTCCCAATGCTATTGATATTTAAATGTAAATTTTAAAAATATTTTTGTGTTTTCAATTATTAAAGTAAACATTTTAATTCGCAGATTTCTAATCAGACAGACTGTGATTTTTAGTTAGAGCGGCCCTGATTTACAGTCAGAGGGTACATGATTTCTAGTCAGACGGACTCTGATTTTTAGTTAGAGCTACCCTGATTTACAGTCAGAGGGAACATGATTTCTAGGTTGATGGAATCTGATTTTTAATTAGAGCGGGCCTGACTTATAGTCAGGGGGAACTTTATTTCTAGTCAGAAGGGCTCTGATTTTTAGTTAGAGCGACCCTGGGGGTTCTAGTCGGGGGAATCTGGTTTCTAGTCAGAAGAATTTTGATTTCTACTCACGATGACCCAATTTCTAGTTAGAGGTAAGCTGATTTTAAGTCATAAGCATTAACGCTTGGTCACAAATGCTTGTTTGATATTATCGCAAAATGCACTGATAAATACATTCCCAATGCTATTGATATTTAAATATAAATTTTAAAAATATTTTTGTTTTTTCAATTATTAAAGTACAAATTTTAATTCGCAGAGGTAATCTGATTTCTAGTCAGACGGACTCTGATTTTTAGTCAGAGCGACCCTGATTTAAAGTCGGGGGATCTTGATTCCTAGTCAGACGTACGCTGATTTTTAGTTAAAGCGACCCTGATTTACAGTCAGAGGGTACATGATTTCTAGTCAGACGGACTCTGGTTTTTAGTTGAAGCGACCCTGATTTACAGCCAGAGGGAACTTGATTTCTACTCAGACGGACTCTGATTTTTAGTCAGAGCGACCCTGATTTACAGTCAGGGTGATCTTGATTTCTAGTCAGACGGACGCTGATTTTTAGTTAAAGCGACCCTGATTTAAAGTCAGGGTGATCTTGATTTCTAGTCAGACGGACGCTGATTTTTAGTTAAAGCGACCCTGATTTACAGCCAGAGGGAACTTGATTTATAGTCAGAAGGACTCTGATTTTTAGTTAGAGCGACCCTGATTTACAGTCAGAGGGACTTGATTTCTAGTCAGACGGACTCTGATTTTTAGTTAGAGCGACCCTGATTTACAGTCAGAGGGTACATGATTTCTAGTCAGACGGACGCTGATTTTTAGTTAGAGCGACCCTGATTTACAGTCAGAGGGATCTTGATTTCTAGTCAGACGGACGCTGATTTTTAGTTAAAGCGACCCTGATTTACAGCCAGAGGGAACTTGATTTCTAGTCAGAAGGACTCTGATTTTTAGTTAGAGCGACCCTGATTTACAGCCAGAGGGAACTTGATTTCTAGTCAGAAGGGACTCTGATTTTTAGTTAGAGCGACCCTGATTACAAAGTCAGGGTGATCTGATTTCTAGTCAAACGGACGCTGGTTTTTAGTTAAAGCGACCTGATTTACAGCCAGAGGGACTTGATTTCTAGTCAGAGGGAACTTGATTTCTAGTCAGACGGACGCTGATTTTTAGTTAGAGCGACCCTGATTTAAAGTCACGGGTGATCTTGATTTCTAGTCAGACGGACGCTGATTTTTAGTTAAAGCGACCCTGATTTACAGTCAGAGGGTACATGATTTCTAGTCAGACGGACTCTGGTTTTTAGTTAAAGCGACCCTGATTTACAGCCAGAGGGACTTGATTTCTAGTCAGAGGGAACTTGATTTCTAGTCAGAAGGACTCTGATTTTTAGTTAGAGCGACCCTGATTTAAAGTCAGGGTGATCTTGATTTCTAGTCAGACGGACGCTGATTTTTAGTTAGAGCGACCCTGATTTACAGCCAGAGGGAACTTGATTTATAGTCAGAAGGGCTAAGATTTTTAGTTAGAGCGACCCTGATTTACAGTCAGAGGGTACATGATTTCTAGTCAGACGGACTCTGGTTTTTAGTTAAAGCGACCCTGATTTACAGCCAGAGGGAACTTGATTTATAGTCAGAAGGACTCTGATTTTTAGTTAGAGCGACCCTGATTTACAGCCAGAAGGAACTTGATTTCTAGTCAGAAGGACTCTGATTTTTAGTTAGAGCGACCCTGATTTACAGTCAGAGGGTACATGATTATTAGCCAGACGGACGCTGATTTTTAGTTAAAGCGACCCTGATTTAAAGTCAGGGGGATCTTGTTTTCTAGTCAGACGGACGCTGATTTTCAGTTAAAGCGACCCTGATTTACAGCCAGAGGGAACTTGATTTATAGTCAGAAGGACTCTGATTTTTAGTCAGAGCGACCCTGATTTACAGCCAGAAGGAACTTGATTTCTAGTCAGAAGGACTCTGATTTTTAGTTAGAGCGACCCTGATTTACAGTCAGAGGGTACATGATTTTTAGCCAGACGGACGCTGATTTTTAGTTAAAGCGACCCTGATTTAAAGTCGGGGGGATCTTGTTTTCTAGTCAGACGGACGCTGATTTTCAGTTAGAGCGACCCTGATTTATAGCCAGAGGGAACTTGATTTATAGTCAGAAGGACTAAGATTTTTAGTTAGAGCGACCCTGATTTACAGTCAGAGGGTACATGATTTCTAGTCAGACGGACTCTGGTTTTTAGTTAAAGCGACCCTGATTTACAGCCAGAGGGACTTGATTTCTAGTCAGAGGGAACTTGATTTCTAGTCAGAAGGACTCTGATTTTTAGTTAGAGCGACCCTGATTTACAGTCAGAGGGTACATGATTTCTAGTCAGACGGACTCTGGTTTTTAGTTAAAGCGACCCTGATTTAGAGCCAGAGGGACTTGATTTCTAGTCAGAGGGAACTTGATTTCTAGTCAGAAGGACTCAGATTTTTAGTTAGAGCGACCCTGATTTACAGCCAGAGGGACTTGATTTCTAGTCAGAGGGAACTTGATTTCTAGTCAGACGGACGCTGATTTTTAGTTAGAGCGACCCTGATTTAAAGTCAGGGTGATCTTGATTTCTAGTCAGACGGACGCTGATTTTTAGTTAAAGCGACCCTGATTTACAGCCAGAGGGAACTTGATTTATAGTCAGAAGGACTCTGATTTTTAGTTAGAGCGACCCTGATTTACAGCCAGAAGGAACTTGATTTCAAGTCAGAAAGACTCTGATTTTTAGTTAGAGCGACCCTGATTTACAGTCAGAGGGTACATGATTTTTAGCCAGACGGACGCTGATTTTTAGTTAAAGCGACCCTGATTTAAAGTCAGGGGAACTTGTTTTCTAGTCAGACGGACGCTGATTTTCAGTAAAAGCGACCCTGATTTACAGCCAGAGGGAACTTGATTTATAGTCAGAAGGACTCTGATTTTTAGTCGGAGCTACCCTGATTTACAGCCAGAAGGAACTTGATTTCTAGTCAGAAGGACTCTGATTTTTAGTTAGAGCGACCCTGATTTACAGTCAGAGGGTACATGATTTTTAGCCATACGGACGCTGATTTTTAGTTAAAGCGACCCTGATTTAAAGTCAGGGGGATCTTGTTTTCTAGTGAGACGGACGCTGATTTTCAATTAGAGCGACCCTGATTTACAGCCAGAGGGAACTTGATTTATAGTCAGAAGGACTAAGATTTTTAGTTAGAGCGACCATGATTTACAGTCAGAGGGTACATGATTTCTAGTCAGACGGACTCTGGTTTTTAGTTAAAGCGACCCTGATTTACAGCCAGAGGGACTTGATTTCTAGTCAGAGGGAACTTGATTTCTAGTCAGAAGGACTCTGATTTTTAGTTAGAGCGACCCTGATTTACAGTCAGAGGGTACATGATTTCTAGTCAGACGGACTCTGGTTTTTAGTTAAAGCGACCCTGATTTACAGCCAGAGGGACTTGATTTCTAGTCAGAGGGAACTTGATTTCTAGTCAGAAGGACTCAGATTTTTAGTTAGAGCGACCCTGATTTAGAGTCAGAGGGTACATGATTTCTAGTCAGACGGACTCTGGTTTTTAGTTAAAGCGACCCTGATTTACAGCCAGAGGGAACTTGATTTCTAGTCAGAGGGAACTTGATTTCTAGTCAGAAGGACTCTGATTTTTAGTTAGACCGACCCTGATTTAAAGTCAGGGGGAACTTGATTTCTAGTCAGACGGAATCTTATTTTTAGTTAGAGCGACCCTGATTCACAGTGAGAGGGAGCTTGATTTCTAGTCAGAAGGACTCTGGTTTCTAGCTAGAGCGACCCTGGTTTCTAGCCAGGGGGAATCTGGTTTTCAATAATTAAAGTACACATTTTAATTCGCAGAGGGTATCTGATTTCTAGTCAGACGAAATCTGGTTTTTAGTTAGAGCGGCCCTCATTTACAGTCAGAGGGATCTTGATTTCTAGTCAGGCGTTCTCTGATTTTTTGTTAGAGTGACGCTCCGGTCAGGAAAGTGTTTCTATAGGAACCCGCCTATGGAAACAGAGGTAGAGGGCTGGAAGGACCTGGTGGAAAACGATTTAAACTTCCTTGGTGTGACCAATTGGCGCCGGTTGGCAGAGAGAAGAAGTGACTGGCACGCCTTGTTGGGCGGTCATATCCGTTTAAACGGTTAAGCGCCAATTAAGTAAGTTATCTGTTACTTCAATTTTCAGCGAATTTCCATTTAGCAACGAATTCGAGAAAAACATTGCTAATTGAATAAAATAAATTTAAATAATATTATATTAAATTCATTTTTTAATGTTTATGTATTTCGACAAATGCATGTAGGTTACTATTTCTGTTCGTGCGCGGTGAATTAGCGCTGTAGGGGAGAAGGCATTTAAATGAATGAGAATGACAATATCTACTGAGTCAAATGCCTTGGAAAGGTCTAGTAGGGTTAGAAAAGCTGGATTGATTTCCCACCGGAAGCTTTATATAACATCCAATAGCGCAGAAGCGCAACTTCGCTTCGATCTAAAACCGGACTGACGGCCCGTGAGAAATTTGTTTAAAAGCACGTACGACTTTTTTATTAATGCATGATACGCTCAATAACTTTTGACAGTAATGGTAACATAGCAAGTGGTCTGTATTAATTTTTTGTATGTACAGAAATGAATTTTCCAGCATTTCGGTGAAACACAGTTCGTTAGAATAGAGTTGATTAAGTATGTCACTTGTGCAAGAATCTCTGGTGGAATAATTTGGTGAAATTTCGCACTAGTTCCATCGAAACGAATAGCATTGGACTTGATCGAAAGTACGGCTCTTATAACATCACAGTCATCAACACACACAAATTCCAGTGAACTGTCATCAACATTTACATGTTCACAATAGTTATCAAGACGTACATGAGGGTCAGATACAGGCAAGCTAGCAAAATTAACGTTAATTTTATCTTAATCACATAAAATAGGTATACCTTCTTTAGGTTTACCTAAGCCAACGATCTTATAGTATACCAGGGGTGCCTCGAATTTATTGCAAGACTAAACACTCATTATAAGAAACATTTTTGGCTCTTCTAGTTTTTTGGGTAGCAGGTAGGTTCTAGGCGATTTAAAATGGTTAAGTGTTTCTAAAGTAGATACCTCTCCACCGCAAATAAGCCTTATTGCAAACATTGATTAAATGTTTAAGGTTTGCAGTGAACTATGGCTAACTGAACCCTTTAACTACCTTTTTTATTTACTGTAGCTTAAAGCTATTCATAATAAATCTGATTAAACTTACGATACCTCACTGAACCAGGTGCTCAGTCTGGAAGTCATAAGTCATGCTTCGAGAAACTAGGGGCAGATAACTGGTTGTAGTGGAGGGATTTTTTAAGTTCGCGGACAAAGAATAAATCGATGCTATTCATCGAAAATTATAATATTACTATAGATGTCAAGGAGTGGTTGAATAAATTTAGTGCAATCCAAAAAGATCACTTGACGATTGGGTCGGTATACACATCCAATAAGTAACTTATTAAAATCTGAAAATATCTCAACAAACACATATTCTAGGGACTCAGCCTCTTCAGAAACACCACGCAGTATACAGGACAACATATCTTTTACATAAATTGGAACACCAATACCATTATCATAGCGATAGGCTTTGAATATCTTACTCATATTTATTTCTCTGAGTTAAACCCTTTATTAGCATTTAAGACTGTCCACATCCGCAACACCTTGTAAGCCTCAGTGAGTTCTTTTACGAAAACTTCAACAACAACATAATAAAGTCAAGTGTCGTTTTTGTCAGCCATTTTTGTAGGAAATAAATTTCCTTGGTGGCAACCCTGGTAGTGGACCGATTGCAACAAGTCTTTGCTGTTTTATCGGTAGTGGTTGTTGCTTTCATTGAAATTAAATTGTGGAAGAAATAAGCGCGTTGTCACACTTTTTGAGCACACGTTTTGTTTAATTAAAAGCGACTGCACGTTTACGCGATTAGTTTTGGCGGTATGATGCGTTAAGATGCAACAAAGCGAGATGCAGGTACTCTTTTTGGCAATGTTGTTGGCCCGTGCAATAGCCAATTTACTTCTTAGTACTTTGGTGTTGAACATAAAATCGTCATCATCATAATCAGCAACAGTTGAATGAGTGAAGGTATACAAGGGAAATGAAAACATAAAACAAAAAATTAACACCTTTTATAGTCTGCAGTTAATTTTCCTGGTTATATTTTAAACGTGGTTATGCTATAACACATGTTATTTTGACATTGTTTTCCACCAACTAAGAAAATAATAAAACCTGTTTTTTTTTGTCCTTAAACTTGTGTTTATGTTTGGATCTAACAGATTTGTAGGATAAATTTATACCCGACAAAATATAAATCTACATGCGATTTATTTCGCTATTAAATGTTTGCTTCAATGTATACTACATCGAGTTTACTATCGTAAGATCTTACTGTGTAAATAAAAATAGAAACCTGGTTTTGAAATATTCGTATATGTGTGTGAAAAATCGAAAAAAGCATCCGTTTGTTCGAGACACCACTCAGCCAAGTGAAATTTCAACGAAATTATTAATATTAAAAAAAAATACTACATTTGGTTTTACTTGTACCAATATTTGTTAAAATAACAAACAAAATTTGAATACGTTTATTCGAAAAAAATCGTTTTTAAAAATAAATTTTTTTACGGGACACGTGTGCAATTCACTTTTTAAATTTTGATTTCCTCTATATTATATATCGTAGAGTGCTCCACTTCCAGTGCTCCAAAAATCCTGGTTTCAAGCGCGGGCAAGAAACTCCAAAAATTAAGAAAAAAGTTTACTCAATTAGAAAACTTTCTAAGCGGGGTCGCCCCTCGGCAGCGATTTCGAGTGTATTTCTGCCGTGAAAAATTGTAGGACCAGTCCCACGAATTTTTAGGAAAAATTGAAAGGAGCACGCGTAGATTGCAAGTGAAGATAGGCCTAAATTCTCTTCTGGAAATTTACTCCAGTTTAATATGTATGTGAATATAAGATATTCATAAGTATGTATGTGGATATATGACATACATATTCCAGGTACAGGCTTAGTATATGTACAGAAATGAACATTCTGTATTTTTTCAGCTAACTAATATGAAATAATAAAAAAATGGTTGCTAAGGAATTTTTAAAATTGTTTGATTTTTCAATTAAACTTTTCTATACAAATTTTTTTTTAACTTGTTTTTTCTCAAGCTGATACTAATTTTAAATACTTCCTCCTTGCAACGTTGAGATGTGATATATATTTGAAATATATTAGCATTGAAAATAAATAAGAAGGGCAACTCAAAATTGGTTAAAATTAACGATTTTACGTGGCGTGCTCGTACTATAGACTTTGTGTTTGTACTTCTAAGCCAGATTTTTATTCGCCACACGTAATCAAAATACTGTAACGAATTTAGGGAAACTCCGCTTATTCTACCCCTTCTACCAACGTTCGTATCGCTAAATTGTTGAATAAATAACTCCAATATTCTGTATTGCAAAATGGTCTTTAATATACTGCTTTGATAGTACTTCTCAATAACACTTATACTTCGCAACCAATAGCGTGCTTAAATCAAAGTGATTACTCAGCTTTTGCTGCTTTTATAGTCTGTACCCCAATGTCTAGACGTTTCTTCTGCTAGAATTTACCTCTTGGTTATCAACTATACGCGTCGCGTGTGTTTCTGTACTTTATAGCCTCTCGCATAGCCATATGTTCGTGTACATATATATGAGTACTACTTCAACTGATGAATGTGTGTGAGTTATCTCTTCGTTGCCTTGTATGTATGTGAGTAAATGATGATTAATGTGTTTATGTAGCTTGCTTTAATGTTTTGGTTGTTTTACATTTACCAGCTTAGAGATGGCAATATTCGTCACAATACGTTTAAGCAGTAGCGGTCGTGGCAAATATGAAATGAACACAAAAAAGTGAAAAATTTTCCATGCTTATAAGATAGGTTTCTCTTATGTTTTTAGAAAAATTTATATTTTTGATAAGAAATTCCTATGAAAAAAATTTATTTAAGTTTAGAATTGACATCTGTGTCACAGATTTACAGAGCTTCGATGGCTTTTGGGGGGAGCGCCCCCTTCGCGAGTCCGCCATTGTATATACAACATGAATACCAAAGGATCAGGGGTACCCGTGAAAGTTTTTTACGTCACAGATATCAAACAAAAGGTATTAACGGGTGTATTAAGAAAGGATGATTTTCTCTTTTTAGAAATAATTGACATAAGGGGTTGTGCAAATGCGTGATATCACGTTGTTTTTTGCATGTTTTCTAGCGTGCAACGTCCATGAACATTTTTAAATTTGGCGGGTCCTTCATTCTTGCTACTGGCAGCACTGTTTCATTCAAAGCAAGTAGTATACAGCTGTTCACAACAACATATCGCTTCCCCGGTTCAATAATGACGCAATTGTAAAATATTAAGTTTTGGTGAAGCAAGTTTCAATATTTGCATCCGTTCATTTTAATTAAAAGTCCCATAAAATTGCTTGTTTTTTTCAAATTGACATTAAATACTGTAAAGAATAGATTTAATAAATATGACTATGATAAGTCTGCCACATTATGTTTTAAAGTTAGAAAGTTACACCCTTTTTTTGCAGCCCTTTTTCAGTTGCGTTGTTCTTGAACTAGATTTATTCCCCTAAAATGTATGATCAAGTTATACATGTGACCATAATTTTTTTCATTCAAATGTTTTTTTTTATTTTTAATTCAAATAATCTTATATAAAAATATAGTAGGAACAAAGAAAATTTTGGAAATTCACAAGGATTTTGATTTCAAAAAATACTGGAGAAAAAAAACTAAATCAAGGAAATTCACAAAGTTTTTGATTTCAAAAAATGTTGTAGCAAAAAAAAACTAAGCCAAGCTGTTGAAAAACGATTCGTAGTAATGTGGAATGATATTTGATGTCAAGAGACTTTTCAAATCTGATATTTTCTTGTCAGCGATTGGGATTTTGTCGTTATAAGCAGGTTTTTTAGAAATATTAATAATATCCGTTGCTTCAGAAGATCGCCTTAATCCGATATTTCTAACTTTTGCTTCCATCCATTCTACTTCCTTGTAGCTGGTTTTGTAACAATATACGTCACTCTCTTTACCAAAGCGTATTATTTTAATTTCCGAAAACTTGATTTTATCACCATTGTCGTTTCTCTGGACATTAAAGCTAATATCAGTGTTTAACTGTTTAAGATCAACAAAATCCCGATAGCCTAGTTCCGCTTTTTTGGCTCTCTTCATTGATTTTTCGATGATGCTATGAATAGTATCCCCCTCGTTTTGCGTGTGGCCTGATATAAGGAATTTGTGAGTGATCGAATTTATAGGTAATGTTTAAACAGCGTATAAGTACATAGCAAAAACAAACCTACAACAAATAAGTATAAGATATCAAAATATTTATTTAAAATTTATCGTAAAATTCAAATAGAAAGTAATGTTGTTACCAGTTCTTTTGTTGGCCACAACAGTTGTCTGAGTAGGACATTATATCACCAGGTTGCTGATGGCAATTTCTTCTATAAACATAAGGACACACGAGCCTATTTCAACAGCACTTCTATGTCCAAGGCCCTCGTGCCAGAAAAAACATACTGTATTGTCATTGGTTATGTCGGTAACCTAAAAAATTTGCATTTTAATATAAATGTGTTCGTCTAAACACAATTACTCTTGCCGTCAAATTGAAACAGTTAATCCTAGATTGAACAAAAAAGGCAGAAGATTGTCCCATTGGTACCGGTAAACTGCCTGTAGATCATAGATCGCAAAAACCATGTTTGAGCCTTCTTCCTTACTTTTACTTTTGTCTGCATATTTTTCGCTTCTACTTAATTCTTTTTCTTCCTGATGTTCTACATATTTATTTTCCATACTTCTGTTACCCTCTTCTCGTTACCCTCGCACAGATCACACTGATCTTTCTTTGGAAAAAAGAATCCTATGTTAAAGTGGGTGTTGAATATTCGACTATATGAATTCAAATTGGCTGCTAATTTTCCCATTTCACTGCGCTCTTTGGTATAGTTTCTGTTTATTTCAGAAATAGTTAGCTCACCTGGATGAATTCTCTGGTTGTATTTTGTCTTTGGTAGTGACTTTCTATTCGAGGTATTGAGTTTATGTTTTTTAATGGACTCAAGGATCTCTTCGTCCATTTTTTTTGATTACCATGTCGGCCACGTTTGTCTTCAGGGATTACTTCCGAATGTATAGCTCGGGACTTAACTATACTTCGTATAGTTCGTTCAGTTATTCCAAGAGTGTTTATTAAAAACCCTTTTACAGACACGTTTTTTATGCCATTATCCCATAAATAAAATTTACAGTTTGGATTTCTGGGTTGCTGAGATCCTGGACGACGATATATCAAATCCAGTGGAGCTACACAAGAAGCTAGAAAGTATTCGTCAAAAAAAGAGTTCGACGATCGTCACTAAATTTTGAAAAACATTTAAGTCTACAGCTACTGAGACATGTTGGACCCATTACTTTTTCTTTCACAATTTTACCAGTGTACTCAGATTTATAGCTCTTACCACTATTTTTTAAAAACTTTGCTTGTATCTTCTGCCATTTTTCAGGGTTTGTTTGTCTTTTCTTACCGTTTTGAGAGATAGAGGGGAGTTTATCAAAGAGTTTGTCTATACCTTCTGTTAATACATCAGTTAATGGAACGCAACTTTCAATGTCCGTTTCTCCCCAGATAGCGCCCTCCTCATCATCCCATCAGAACTATTTCCTTCATTGTATGGAATGACAACCCTTTGCTGTGAGCTTGTATGTGGGTTATTTGGTATGTTGGAGATATTATCTACTTGGACCGATTCTAGAATGGGGCTTACAAGTTCTGAAGTAGTAACAGGGTTTTGGATGACAATTTTCTTACCACTCTTTAGAGATAGAGGTGACTTTGACGGAGAGTTTTCTTCATGTTATGTGCTGTTTTTTGAATTTTCGCTTGATGTTACTTCATCACTTGATGGAACGTAATTTTCACTATCCGTTTCTCCCCAGAAATCGTCCTCCTCATCAGAACTGTTTCCTTCATTGTATGGAATTTCTTATATTTCGCGAAAACTTATTTTTGTGGGGCATTCCTGATTAATTGTGTTATTGGACTGTTCCTGAGTACTTGTACTTGGTACTAAATAGTTTTCGTGGATTGTTCTGGGATTTCTTGTACAGTATTGGACGTAATGACCACACTTTGCTGTGAACTTGTCAGTGGGTCGTCTAACATATTGGAGATATTTTCTATAGGAATGGATTCTGGGATTTTTTAAGAAATGTACGTTTTTTTTTAATATTACTTCACTAAAAATTGTTATTACCAACCTGGAATCGAATTTACGGTTACCATTTCTGCCATTAATTTTGTGCGTTTTATCCTATTTTATTTCAACAACGACTTACCCTTCAAATACGTCGTTGTTTCCACTAAGAACAAATTATTTTGCTTTTGCGTCGTTATAGAACCGAAAAAGGTGCACATATTTGAAATTACGCGTCACAACTACTCAATTGCGTCGTTATTGAACCGCCGCACAGTGGCCAATTTGGCTTCGCTAGCGGCATTTTATTCATAGCTTCCAAAGTAAAGAAGTTATCTTCAAAATTTATTTTTTTTCAATTCAGAAAAAAATCAAACAATTTTTGGAAAAAAAATTAAATAATTTTTAATTTTTTTTTAATTTTTAATTTTTAATTTTTTTTTATTTTTTTAATTTGTTTTTAATTCAATAAACATTTTCCACCATATATTCATATATAAAATAAGAAAAAAATTGTCAACTCAAGGAGAAATGATGCATTATAAGCAAGCTTTTAACTTCCTTATCGAAACTAATATTTCTGGAATAGGAAATTGATGAGCCGTTGGACAATGAAGATATTAACGGATCGGAAGAAACAAAAAGAGCGTTAATTATATCTTCCATTGTATTTTTTTCTGGAATTTTTTCTGGTATTATTTTCACGGATGTTCCGATAATCTTTATTTCTGGCTTCAAGCGCTTCATCGGACATCATACCAATTGGAAGCGAAAAATGATTGATTATGTCTGCTCCATGAATTAAAATTCTGTGAACAGACGAGGGCATGTAAAACCAAGGGTATAAAGTAACAAAAATTTCGGCAGTTTCCATTGCGTAAAGTCTGAATGCCTCCGTGTTTATATCGTATCCACATGCAAGTGCTCGTAAGACGACGCTGAATCGATATATTAAATTTTCGTTCACCCCAGTTATACGAGCGGCTAAATCTGGTTGTTGAAAGAACCTTCTTGCCGTATTTCCGTTGTTGGTATTTCCAGTAACAGCCATTGGTATGTCGACCAACAAATGCATTTCTTCTCGTAGCTTCTGCTATATATTTGTTTTATTTTGTCCAACAATATCCTTGTCAGCACCACGAGTTTGCCACTTTTTTATTGGTATTCTATAGGATATGTGCAAAATACATTCAAAAAACCTTATCCAGGCGTGGAGACTGGATAGCCCATATTGAAAGAGGTTCACTTAATTGGAAAGCTCTTCACCAAATTTAAGTCATTCATATTTTTCGGTGTTGCCTTGCAGATTCCGCATATTTGCGAAGAAGATTCTGAAATGACGCTGAAAGTTTTACCATCAAGCATGGTCATGTGAAATTGGTGATCAATAATCAATGAGTTTACATATGTTGGTACAATATTTAATATTTGGCTCTTAATATTTTCAATTTCCCTGCGACTCAGGTCCGCCGTTTCCTTGTCGCAAAGTATTTTGATTGGTCGACAGTATCGTGTAGAAGAAGGTCGATTGTTTTTCCATAAAACTGTCGGTCCGTTCTGCACTTGCAGTGGTACAATACAAATTGAAAATAAATATTGGTCTCTCATGTTTCCTTCGCAGTCGTTAAAGTTTTGCCTATATGTGGAATGGGCCGCTGCTGCCATCACAACCCCATTTGTAGACAGAGGTTAAATGGGTGTTATTATTACTTCTAGATGGGATTTCAAAACTTTCAGAGTGTGCTTCCATGATCCTGTTTATTGTATGGTCCACAAGACTTTGTAGTGGCACTTCAGCATAATAATCAGTGACTGTAATGTCACTAGGATAGCACTTTTTTTTGGCGAAGCGTAATTTTTCGTAGCATGGATATATATCGGCGTTTTGGTTTTTTGCTGCTTTCTTATTCAAGTTCCAAGTGTATCTGGTATGTCCAAGATCTACAAATAGCGCAAGCGCTTTATCGTCCGAAAATTTGGATGGAAGGGGCTTTGGTTTGTTTATATTTTGTATTACCTTTCCGCTAAACTCCTCATCGCCATTTACCATTTCTACAACTTTGGAAGCACTGCGCTTTCCAGCTTTATATAAACTGCAGCTTGCAGCTACCAACAATCCTTCACATGACACTTCCTCTGTAAGCCCTGACATCTTATTGACTTGCGTTTTTCTGCAGCACTTGGAAAGCTCTTTTTCCGGCCGTCCAATATTTTCATTGCTTTTTTTCCTAACAATACCAATGGTGTATCTAGCCATTCTTGGTTAATTTTTTCGAAAAACACCTTATTTCTGCCACAGGCCTTCCACTTTTGGATAAGCCTACTAACAAAATTGCGCAGTTTCTTTCCATTTTTGCACTGCTCCTTCTGAGTATAGGTAATTTTACTCAAAACGGTACCAAAAACATAATTTTCTACGGCGAGAAACTTCTTGGTGGGGGATCGCTTCTTCATGCCATATTAAAAAAAGGGTGCGTTTGACACAGACATTTTGCCTAAAAAAGTACAATAAATTGAAGGCTCGCAGGTACTCGCAGTTCATTTTGGACATTTTGGACACACAATAGTTTACACATATAGGAAAATTTAAAATTACACTGAATCTAGGTGAATTTTGAAAGTTCTACTCCACGAAAAACAGGTGTACGTTACAATGGGCGAGTTGCTAATACACTTAAACACGATTACGTTTTATAAATAACATAAGTATACACAGATCACAACCACAGTTTTTTTTATATAATACATACCTTGTCGTTAGTATATAACAAAACTTTTAATGAAAATAATAAAATTTGCAAGTTTAACACGAATACGAAAACGATGATCAAAAAGGCGGAAATATTTTTGCACAACACTTGCAGAAACATGTGCTGACTTTGACAGCTCACAGCTGTTCATCAGCTGTAAGCTGAGCTTTTAAAAATCGATACAAATCTAGTGAATGTATTTGTTATCGATTGTTAAAAAAAATTAACGGTTTTTCAATTTGAAAATTTTAATTAAATGCCGCTAGCGAAGCCAAATTGGCCACTGTGCGCCGCCAACTAGAAAAATGTGCGAATGCAATAACGACGCAAGTGGTCTAGCGCGGAAACTATTTGTAATACAATTGTAAAATTTATACACAGCAAAGATTAGTACTCTTTAAAGCTTTTGTGCGCGTTTATCTCGAAACTTTAAAATTGACATTATTGAACCGGGGAAGCGATATGTTTTGTTTTACAGTGTATTTTATGTTTATTGTTGGCGATTTCTTTTTATCCTGTTGTAATGAACAATTCCAAAAGCGCTCCATATTCTCGTCTTTGTGAGTCTTATAAAAAAAGCATATCAGACGACGAAAACAAAACAAAGGTTACAAGATGATGTATATTGGAACGATTTTCCGTCATCCCTTGTCAAATTTGGTTTTGAGACAAACCGGTTTCGGCGTTGTGCCATCATCAGTGTCGATTTTCGTTCTGATCTGTTGTTGTCGTTTGTCCTGTATTTATAGTTCGTAGGTATATGAGCAGGTATTGTCAAATTGATGCGTGTGTATATTTAGTTATGTGCATGTGCTGTGTGTTCATTCAGAACCGAGGGTGGTTTACTAATCGATTTGTGTGGCTGACTGGGGTAGGTAGAAATCTGTGATTTTAGTCGTTTGACCTTCTTTGTCGGTTTTTTGTTTTGGTGTGTTAATTGTTTTGTTGTTTATTTGTTTGTCTGTTGTACCTGTGTGATTAAGTTGTTTCCTGTAAACAAGTTTTAAAGGCTCGAATATTGTGTCAGAAATTGTGCTTATCTGTTCGTTTATTATTCTACCGTCGAATGTTTTCTGTTTTGTAGATTTCCATGTTTTCGAGTACGTTGAGAAGTCGGCCCTTTTCCTGTATGTGAAGAACCCTAACTGTTTTATTGATGTTTGCTGGGGAACATTCATTCTCGACCATGTGATACGCGAAGTTAGACTCGGGTGTAATGTTTGGATTCCGTATTTTTTTTGTTGTAATCTCTAATACGTTCTCTGAACCTCGTTCTTATTTGCCGTCCTGTTTGTCCTATGTAACTATGGCTGGCATCCGCAGGTAAGCTTGTATACGCCGTGGCTGCTAAACGGATCCTCTGAGTTAATGTTAGTTCTTAGTTTTCGCCCTAGATTGTTCGATGGTTTGAATGCTGTGTTAATGTTGTATTTTTTAAAGAAGTTTGCAAATTTATGTTTGCTTTTCCAGTATATGTCATATTCTTCCAGCTATTATTTTCCTTTTCATTATTTCTTTTTGGTTCTCCATTTGTCCTTCTGAGCTTATCTACTAGTGCTTTTTTATATCCGTTGTTTGCAGAGATATTATATATGACCTCAAGTTCTCTCTTATATGCCTCTTGTGTAAGAGGTGTTCTTTCAAGTCTATGTACCAAGTGCCTTAATGCTGCATTTTTTATGCTGTTGAGGGTGATTTGAGGTATTGTGTATTATTGTGTCGGTGGCCGTTGACTTTCTATATATGTCATAGTTAAATCTTTTGGCTTCTTTATCAATATTTATCGTGAGGTCTAGATAGTTGATTCCTCCGTCTTTTTCGGTTTCCATTGTAAATTTTATATTTCCGTGCTGCTTGTTGAGGTACTCCAGTACAAGCTCTTCGTTATTAGTAGTTAAAACGCATATTATGTCATCCACGTATCTAGCATAAAATGACACGCCTAATTTGGACTTCAGCTCCTGTATGTACTTTTCTTGCAGATTTTGCATGAACACTTCCATAAGAATTGCTGATGTGGGGCTTCCCATTCCAAGACCGTTTTTTGTCTATATATTTTATTGTTGAATTGAAAATAGTTTTGACGTAAAGTGTTCTTAGCGTATTTGTGATTTGCATACTTTTCACTTTGTTTTTTGTGTTATGAACTATTGTTGAGTTAACTATGTCCAAAGTCTCCGATAGTGGTATAGATGGGTATAAATCTTTTATGTCAAAAGATACCAATTTGCTGTTTCTTGTTAGCTCTATCAACGGAGCTCTAACAACGGATATCAAAAAGCACTAGTAGATAAGCTCAGAAGGACAAATGGAGAACCAAAAAGAAATAATGAAAAGGAAAATAATAGCTGGACGACTATGACATATACTGGAAAAACAACATATAAATTGGCAAACTTCTTTAAAAAATACAACATTAACACAGCATTCAAAACATCGAACAATCTAGGGCGAAAACTAAGAACTAACATTAACTCAGAGGATCCGTTTAGCAGCCACGGCGTATACCAGCTTACAGATAAACACAATTTCTGACACAATATTCGAGCCTTTAAAACTTGTTTACAGGAAACAACTTAATCACACAGGTACAACAGACAAACACACAACAACAAATAAACACAAAACAATTAACACACCAAAACAAAAAACCGACAAAGAAGGTCAAACGACTAAAATCACAGATTTCTACCTACCCCAGTCAGCCACACAAATCGATTAGTAAACCACCCTCGGTTCTGAATGAACACACAGCACATACACATAACTAAATATACACAAGCATCAATTTGACAATACCTGCTCATATACCTACGAACTATAAATACAGGACAAACGACAACAACAGATCAGAACGAAAATCGACACTGATGATGGCACAACGCCGAAACCGGTTTGTCTCAAAACCAAATTTGACAAGAGATGACGGAAAATCGTTCCAATATACATCATTTATCCACCCTGTCGGAAAATCCACCAAACAAGATAAGTCAGTTACAAGGTGGGAAAATCCGTTGACGAGGAAGTCAAGAAATTAAATTGCATAGCAACAAATGCAAAAGCGAAATTTCAGAGCTTTTTCACGGCATTGCCCTCAACAAGGGAATACTCGTGCGCAAATGCAGCTCCGCCATCTCATTCTTTTCTTCAGCAAGAAAATATTATTCAGGTGATAATATAGTAATACATGAATAATATATTTACAGAAATTAATGTAAAAACATGTTTAACATATCAAGCTTAAGATGAATCGATTAAAATATTCTCAGGTAAAATCATCCAGCGTATCATGCTTTTTATTTGATACCATATAGGTTCATGTATATGAAATCAAAATCTTTATATTCAATTCCTACGAAGTACAACCGGCGGAATACATTATTGCCGATGCCAAAAATTTTAGTCCGTGAACGGTGTAAGTTCGTGTGTTTGTTAAGTGATGTGACGCCCGAAGGGGGGTCAAAAATTACCAAAAATGGCGTGACGTCATATATGCACGACCCCTAAATGTGAACCTGAGATCCCAAGAATATGTTTTAATTATATAAAAAAAATATAACAAGAAACGTGTAAGGGTGTCTAAGCTCGGGTGTAACCAAACATTTTATACTCACCATGATTGTTGATACATGATCAATTGTATAGTTCATTTCAGATAAATTACTTTTATAATCCTATTGAGGCATACTTTAAACACAAACTATTCCCAAAAAAGTAAGATAGTCTAAGTTTCGGGTGTAACCGAAGTTGGATTTTTGCTGCTTTTTATTTTATATATTTATTTACATGTCTGCATTTTAAGGAAACATACGTAAAACTTGAAGCTTTCGGTATGTTTCAATATAATGAACTTTGGTTTCATAACGGCATAAACAAATCAAGATGAATGTAGACTTGCACATATCAAACTGCTCAGGATGAAAAAAGGAATTGATTTAGCCATGTGCGTCCGTCTGTCCGTCCGTCTACCTATCGTCACGATAACTTGAGTAAATATTGAGATATCTTATTGAAATTTGGTGTTGAAAATGAGCGAAATCGGATGTTATATATATAGCATTTTGGAAAACACAAAAACCTGATTATTTACTATCCTGAAATTTCATCTAGGGATTTTTACTAGAAATATGTATTTCTGGTTATAAGCCTAATACGTGTATCGAATTTTGTTACGCGTGATCTATTTTTTAGGCTCTAGAAATGTTATGTATCGCTTGATCGAAAAAGGGGCGTGGCACCGCCTATTTAAAAAAATATCTCCCAATTCCCCCTTCCAATAAAAGTTGAGAAGTGAAATATCAACTGTGTTTTTTTTACATCTATATACATATGTACATATGTACACGCTTAAACTTTATATGGAGTGCTAAGCATTAAACTTCAATACGCATTATACTCAGATGCAACTAAAATATGTGTCTATGTTTCACCTCTATGTATTACCTCTACAAATGGTGTGTGTCCACTATTCACCCCAGCCGATTCAGCTATAGGTTATACATTGCCATACAACAGAGGTTTGTGTCTCCGCTTTTCGGTATAACATGTCGTTAGCTTGATGTGAAAATGTGCTAAGTCACTTTTTTTGAAAAATTGTATTTTAATGCAGTTTTAAAACTGAATTCAAAATACATCGATCACAAACAAAAAATATTAAAAGTTTCATTTTTACGTGCTGTGGGCAATGATGTGTAAATGTGCTAAGTCGTCAGCTGTTAAAACAAGTAAGGAAGGTTAAGTTCGGGTGTAACCGAACATTACATACTCAGTTGAGAGCTATGGTGACAACACAAGGGAAAATAACCATGTAGGAAAATGAACCGAGGGAAACCCTGGAATGTGTTTATATGACATGTGTATCGAAATGAAAGGCATTAAAGAGTATTTTATGAGGGAGTGGGCCATAGTTCTATAGGTGGACGCCATTTAGGGATATAGCCATAAAGGTGGATCAGGGTTGACTCTAGAATGCGCTTGTACGATATGGGTATCAAATGAAAGCTGTTAATGAGTATTTTAAAAGGGCGTGGGGCTTAGTTCTATAGGTGGACGCCTTTTCGAGATATCGCCATAAAGGTGGACCAGGGGTGACTCTAGAATGAGTTTGTACGATATGGGTATAAAGTTAAAGGTATTGATGAGGGTTTTAAAAGCGAGTGGTGGTTGTTGTATAGGTGGTCGCCTTTTCGAGATATCGCCATAAAGGTGGACCAGGGGTGACTCTAGAATGCGTTTGTGCAATATGGGTATCAAACGAAAGGAGTTAATGAGTATTTTAAAAGGGAGTAATCCTTAGTTCCATAGGTGGACGCCGTTTCGAGATATCGCCATAAAGGTGGACCAGGGGTGACCCTAGAATTTGTTTGTACAATATGGTTATCAAAAGAAAGGTGTTAATGAGTATTTTCAAAGGGAGTAATCCTTAGTTCCATAGGTGGACGCCGTTTCGAGATATTGCCACAAAGGTGGACCAGGGGTGACCCTAGAATTTGTTTGTACAATATGGGCATCAAACGAATGGTGTTAATGAGTATTTTAAAAAGGAGTGGGCCTTAGTTCTATAGGTGGATGCCGTTTCGAAATATCGCCATAAAGGTGGACCAGGGGTGACTCTAGAATGTGTTTGTACGATATGGGTATCAAATTAAAGGTATTAATGAGTATTTTAAAAGGGAGTGGTGGTTGTTGTATAGGTGGTCGCCTTTTCGAGATATCGCCATAAAGGTGGACCAGGGGTGACTCTAGAATGTGTTTGTACGATATGGGTATCAAATTAAAGGTATTAATGAGGGTTTTAAAAGGGAGTGGTGGTTGTTGTATAGGTGGTCGCCGTTTCGAGATATCGCCATAAAGGTGGACCAGGGGTGACCCTAGAATTTGTTTGTACAATATGGGTATCAAAAGAAAGGTGTTAATGAGTATTTTAAAAGGGAGTAATCTTTAGTTCCATAGGTGGACGCCGTTTCGAGATAGCGCCATAAAGGTGGGCCAGGGGTGACTCTAGAATTCGTTTGTGCAATATGGGTATCAAACGAAAGGAGTTAATGAGTATTTTAAAAGGGAGTGGGCCTTAGTTCTATAGGTGGACGCCTTTTCGAGGTATCGCAATAAAGGTGGACCAGGGGTGACTCTAGACTTTGTTTGTATCATATGGGTATCAAACGAAAGGTGCTAATGAGTATTTTTAAAAGGGAGTGGGCCTTCGTTCTATAGGTGGTCGCCTTTTCGAGATATCGGCATAAAGATGGACCAGGGGTGACTTTAGAATATGTTTGTACGATATGGGTATCAAATGAAAGGTGTTAATGAGTATTTTAAAAGGGCGTGGGGCTTAGTTCTATAGGTGGACGCCTTTACGAGATATCGCCATAAAGGTGGACCAGGGGTGACTCTAGAATGAGTTTGTACGATATGGGTATAAAATTAAAGGTATTAATGAGAGTTTTAAAAGGGAGTGGTGGTAGTTGTATATGTGAAGGCGTTTTCCAGATATCGACCAAAATGTGGACCAGGGTGACCCAGAACATCTTCTGTTGGATACTGCTAATTTATTTATATATGTAATATCTGCCAAGATTTTAATGGTTTTTTATTTCGCCCTGCAGAACTTTTTCATTTTCTTCTACTTAATATGGTAGGTGTTACAACCATTTTATAAAGTTTTTTCTAAAGTTATATTTCGCGTCAATAAAACAATCCAATTACCTTACCATGTTTCATCCTTTTTTTCGTATTTGGTATAGAATTATGGCATTTTTTTCATTTTTGGTAATTTTCGATATCGAAAAAGTGGGCGTGGTCATAGTCGGATTTCGGCCATTTTTTATACCAATACAAAGTGTGTTCAGATAAGTACGTGAACTGAGTTTAGTAAAGATATATTGATTTTTGCTCAAGTTATCGTGTTAACGGCCGAGCGGAAGGACAGACGAACGACTGTGTATAAAAACTGGGACGTGGCATCAACCGATTTCGCCCATTTTCACAGAAAACAGTTAACGTCATAAAATCTATGCCCCCCCAAATTTCAAAAGGATTGGTTAATTTTTGTTCGACTTATGGCGTTAAAAGTATCCTAGACAAATTAAATGAAAAAGGGCGGAGCCACGCCCATTTTGAAATTTTCTTTTATTTTTGTATTTTGTTGCACCATATCATTACTGGAGTTGAATGTTGACATAATTTACTTATATACTGTAAAGATATTACATTTTTTGTTAAAATATTACTTTAAAAAAATTTTTTTTTAAAAGTGGGCGTGGTCCTTCTCCGATTTTGCTAATTTTTATTAAGCGTACATATAGTAATAGGAGTAACGTTCCTGCCAAATTTCATCATGATATCTTCAACGACTGCCAAATTACAGCTTGCAAAAGTTTTAAACTACCTTCTTTTAAAAGTGGGCGGTGCCACGCCCATTGTCCAAAATTTTACTAATTTTCTATTCTGCGTCATAATTTCAACCCATCTACCAAGTTTCGTCGCTTTATCTGTCTTTTGTAATGAATTATCGCACTTTTTCGGTTTTTCGAAATTTTCGATATCGAAAAAGTGGGCGTGGTTATAGTCCGATATCGTTCATTTTAAATAGCGATCTGAGATGAGTGCTCAGGAACCTACATACCAAATTTCATCAAGATACCTCAAAATTTACTCAAGTTATCGTGTTAACGGACGGACGGACGGACGGACGGACATGGCTCAATCAAATTTTTTTTCGATCCTGATTATTTTGATATATGGAAGTCTATATCTATCTCGATTCCTTTATATATGTACAACCAACCGTTATCCAATCAAACTTAATATACTCTGTGAGCTCTGCTCAACTGAGTATAAAAATGTGGTAAGTCAACTTGTCAATAATATCCCAGCCAGCATTTTTTGAAAATTTTGATCAAAAAATATTTAAATATCATACCCCAAGATGAATAAAAACGTTCAAATTTAAAAGCATTTTCTGTTCGAAAATTTACGTATCGTCGGGAGAAAAATGTACCATAAATGTGATTATTCCTGAATAATCCTTTATGATTCCTATTTCGAAACGCTTTTTATTCATATTTGATATCATAGTAAAATTGAGCTTTAATAGTTATAGAGTAATATTTGACTGCTTTTCACAGTCATTTTCTGATCATATTTGTGAATATATTTCAATCGTTTTGGTTGAGATTTTTGAATCATTTTTGAATGCCATTATAATACATTTATTCTTAATATCTCATTCAAAATATGATACTACATAATAATGTTATTTCATAAGGGGAAAGCATGCGAAAGTGAGCTATTCGAACCACAGCTAACTCGCGAACAAACTTGACCGATATACACCTGCGACTACAACATCCAACAGCAGCATTATCGTCTACATCTTAAAATACGGATACGATACGGGATGTTGAAGCCGTATCCAGGTATGTCAAGATAGTTTCACTTACCTGGGGTTCAAATAGCTCACAACCTACATATGTATTGACCAATAATTATGTGTTTTCTGGGAATCTGAAGGGGAGAAATGGTTGGGGAAATCTTCGTTCACAAGCAGCATTACATTATTTTTGTCTTGAAGAATATCTTATGCATAAATAATAAAATTTTTATATGTATATTATTTCTTAGCTTCATGATTGAAAAAATATGTGTATGTGAAAAAATAAAATTTTTAATGAAAAGTAAAATTTCAACAAGTATAAAATTCATTATTCAGTAAACAAATATATTCATAAAAGATTCGGAAAGCTGAATGAAAAATGATTATAAATTTTTGATCACCTAAAGTAAACACATTTGATTCAAATATAATTCCAAAATGTGATTGAAAAACTATATTCAGTTTTTGATCATCAAAGGTAAGCATATTTGATTATTCTTTTTGTTGGTTTTTATGAAATATTAAAATTTAGTCATTAAAGGACTTCAAAAATGATTCCAAAAAGTGATCGAAAAATGCTTTTTAGTTTTTCATCATCAAAAGTATTCATATTTGATTATTTCTTTTGTTCAATTGTATGATAACTCCTAATTTAGTCAGAAAGAGTAATTAAATTGTATTGATATGTAGGGAAATTCAAAATTGAATCACCTAAATGCTGAATGGGATCAATCTGAATTACTAGCCATTTCTTTGTGCGCGCATTTTGTTTATTTATTTAATTCATTCAGTCTAAAAGTACATGCTTTGTTGTTGTTGTTATGTTGTTGTATTAACGATAAAGACACTACCCGAAGGCTTTGGGGAGTGTTACCGATGTTGATGGCCCTTTGCCGGATATAGATCCGGTACGTTCCAGTAACAAAGCACTATTAAGTCACTACTAGCTCGACCAACTCGGGAACGATTTAAATGATCACATTAAACCTTCTAGACCATTCCGCCCTCCCCACCCCCTAGTTCCATGAGGAACTTGGGGTCGCCAGAGCCTCGGCTGTCAATGAAACAAGATTCGCCACGGTTAGGTGAGTTTACAATTGGGTTGGAGAAGCTATATATTGTGCTGGAAACCCCTTGAGAGGGTTACCCCTTGAAATTGGATTTACCCAATTGAGACATGCCTTTGGTGTATGATAAATGCTTTGCGCTGACTATAATCTACTTCAATTCTTACATGTCGATAACTACGTGCTTTCTTATAGACTAGTTAAAAATAGAAAACAATTCAAGCTTAATCTCATATAAGCTGTTATTAAAATTAATAACACTACTGAATCGATTTACTAGATGTATAGTCCCAGTTATAGGTTCATTCATAGCATAATACGTTTTATGAGTTATTTCGATAAATAATCCATTATGCCGAAGATCACGCAGTGGAGAACATATGGAATGAACAAAGTAGATAAATCAGAGCAATTCGTGCTAAAGTTTATTACATTATAGGCAAGCATGAGTGAGATAAAAGTTGTTCTGTCATGCAAAACCTGAAGACCAAGCAATTTGTGACTGCTGGTATATGATGGGAGGCCGTCTGGCCAGTGAAGCATACGTAAAGCAATTTTGTAAAAATTTTTGCAACTTTCTCAATTTTATAGGAGTTAGATTCATAGAAAGGATTCCATAATATTGAGCAATATTCAACACCACTTCTGACCAAGGATATATAAAGTGCCTTCAACGTGATAGGGTCCTTAAAGTCACTGGTGTTACGTCTACTGAACCCAACCATTGCAACAAATTTTGAAACAACGAAATCAATATGACTAGAAAAGGAGAGGTTGGAGTCAAAAATTACACTCAAGTCTTTACTCTCTTGATAACGATTAAGAGATTTAGCATTTAGTTTTTAGATAAAGTATGTAGCAATTGTCTTTACGGAATAAGACACAACACAGCATTTGTTTAAATTTAAAAATAAGTTATTGTCTGCTCACCATCCGGCAAAAGAGTCCAGATCAGAACCGTTAGAAATAAAATAAATAAATAAATGTAAGGCTCGATAACCTCCGAAGAGATTTTAGGTCGTCGTGCTCCTTTTTTTAATTTTTCCTACAAATTGGCGGGACGGGACCTACTTGTTTTGTGCCGACTCCGAACGGTGTCTGCGAGGCAGATGAGTTTTCACTGAGATCTTTCCATGGCAGAAATACACTCGGAGTGCTTGCCAAACACTTCCGAGGGACGACCTCGCTTAGAAAAAATTGTTTCTAATTGAAAAACCTTATTTCTAAAATTCTGATGTTCCTTTGCCCGGGGTGTGAACCCAGGGCAATCGGTGTGGTAGGCGGAACACGCTACCATCACACCACGGTGGCCGCCAATAGTTAGAAATAGTTTGAGAAATAAATAGTATTTTTTGTGAAATATATAGTTTTAGTGTTATATTTCAATCATTAAAGGAGAGGAGTGATGGGGAAACATATTGAGTAAAAAAGTCAGGAGAAAAAATTTGTTTTGAGTGAGAAAGTTGTGCTAAGTCATAAAATAGCTGCTGGGTTAGCATACATGATTTTAATTTTTCTTTTTCAAAGCTTCTACACTCAAAAGTATTGCAACTAAGGTATCCTCATTCACAGTTTTGAAAAAAAAGGTTATTTCAAAAATTATTTAGTTTTTTTGTATCCTGTAAAATTCGTAAAAAGTGACTTAGCACATTTTTACATAAAGCTAACGATGTTCTGTAGCTAGTTATTTAACCACTCCCAAATATTATCAAAGTGAGGATAAGCGTTTTTTTTACCCGCATACGTAGACGTATATTGTAAAAAAACAGAACTATCATTGATACAAAACCATTTTTCTCAAAGGTATAGTTTATTATATTCGTCTACGACCCTTTAAAAGCCTTTTACATAAATGTGGGCTAGTTTTTCTAGAAACATTTCTTGCTATAAGGAAAATATGTGTACTCAATCTTTTACGATCCGTTAATTTTTCTTCGAGTTACGGCTCCCGAATCATAGAAAATTGCTTAGTCATAAAAGGGGCACCGCAACGCCCATTTTCAAAAGTTTGAAAATTTACCTGTTTATTGTTATAGTTCCACTTGGGAAAAGAAATACTGTTGAAACAAAGCTCTTTTGGCTTTATAGCTTATATTATTCGTGCACGACCCTTTTAAAAATCTTTTATATAAACGATTTCATTAATTTTTCTTCGAAGCATTCCTTATAGTAAAGGCAACTTCTGTGCCGAGTTTTGTTTTGTTAGGTGTCACGGGTTTTGATTTATGATTAATAATATTTGTAAATTTTAATTTATCTCCATTCGCCCATTTTCAAATTTTCATCAAGAGTTTCAATATCAGCCCACACATAAAATTTCAACATTCTTCGTGTATTATTTACTAAATAATCAGATTTTTTGTATTTTTCAAAAAGCTATGTATATGTATAAAAATGGGTGTGGTTACCATCCGATCGGGCTCCTTTGAAATAGCGATGGGAGGAACCCATCTACCAAATTTCAATCAGATATCTCAATATTTACTCAAGTTATCGTGTGCAAAGAAAGACGGACGGACGAACGGACGGACGGACAGACAAGGCTAAATCAATTTCTTTTTTCTTGCAAATTATTTTGATATATGAAGGTCTATGTATATCTCGATTCGTTTATGACGTTACGATCAACCGTTATGTTACAAAAGTTAATATACTCTGTGTGCAAAGCACGCTGAGTATAATTATATGTGCAGGTTAGACAGTTTTCTTTTATATTTACCTTTGAAGATGTCCAGCACCTCTTAGAGTCCAGTTTTTCTGCAATATCCTCATAGATATGCGTCAAATTCAATCCATTCACATGCTCTTCTTCCATCCTATTGCGAAGATACGACTTTAATTGGCTTAAGGTGGAGAAAGTTCGCTCGGTCGTGCTTGTAGTACTGCAAACTTGCACAGCAATTGACAAACAGTTCTAATATTTGGTAGGACCGTTGCTCGTTTGTAGGCATGTGCTGGAGATTTTGGGATATATTCTGTTATTTGTTGCCAACCTTTTAGTTCTCCCTTAAAAGTTAGAAAACAAGGATGGTCCTCGTTATATATGTACATACCTCCGCGTTTTGTAAAAAAATTGTTTACTTGAGGGCGCTAGGAAGCCTGGATGACATTCCATTTACAATATAGTCTAGAAAAGGATTCCATTCTGAAAGTCGATAAAACTTCTCAATCGACTGAATCTGAACGTTTGGCCATTTATTTTGATGCCAGGGGATTCTGGGGACCTTGATTTCTGCACCGATCTCCTTCGCGATGGCCTTAGCCTGCTTTAAAAGTTTTTTAAACGAGTCGGCTTACAGTTTCACAAAAAAAACATATGTATGCATGTTTCTCTTATAGTTCGTAAAAATTCTAGAAAGCAATCAATAAATTGTAACTGACTTTTTGACGCATTGAAATTCAACACCTTAAAATCTATAATTAGTTTTAAGTAAAAAATACGAAAAATCATAGTATTTAAAACCATTTTCCAAACGCTTATGAGCAATTCGCAAGAGTGACGTATACTTGTAAAGTTTAAAGATTTGAGTTGTTTCCTTGGTTTCCAATATAAAATTTGTTTAAAGCATAGCACTTATGGCGAATAGGAGACCTTTTGAATTGCCTATTAGTACGTAAATTTTTACAAGGAACGTGCTCTAACACTATTCTTTTTTGCCAGATCTAACTGTTACCGTTGGTGACGAATTTGATTTTGACAAAAGCTAACCCAATACTTCCCACTGTGTGGAGTACGCGTAATTTTGATTTTCAAAAATTAACAACAGCCAGACATGCCGATAATATTGACACTAATGCGAATAATAGAATTTTCCCTAAGCACGTGCCCCGTGCCCATTGCATTGCCCCTCTTGCTTTTTGAAGTAAGTTCTTTTTTGAGCTGCTGTCCACCATACGAAGACTCCATAGTGTAGGAGAGGCTATACAATCGCTGTAAACACCCAATGAGAGAGAAGGTGATTGACGCTCCGTGCACCCCAGCATTTTTCTCTCCTCTGCGTTGACCTTCCACGATAACTGACTACCTAAAATGATTCCGAGTTATTTTGCACAATGTTTCTCCTCCAGGGACATCCTGCTAAGCTTAGGCCTTGTCGAATTCGGCACCTTAAAGAAGGCTATCCGCGTTGGACCATCCAAGCTCAATTGTTTAGAGACATTGCTGAAACCCCGACAATTCTAAGAAGACTGCTAAGGCATGCTCCTTATATTCCAAGTCTCACACTTTGTTTATAACCGTCTTATGCAGTGTCGTATCAACCGACCTGCATTAGATATACATATATATTGTGACGAATATTAGTGACACTAAGTGATATGCACATCACTAGTCTGATGCTAAGTAAATGAAGCCAAACAACAATAAAGCATGCGGTCACTTATATCTACATAAACGATTCAATCATTATGTCTACACATATGTACGTACACGCAGCGGAGAAGAGACGCACAAACACATGCATATATCTTATCTGAGATGCTCCCAAAAGTAGGTAATTATCTGTGGAAGTGTCACTCACATATACACGCGCATATGAGAAGCTATACACGTGCATCTGTAGTTATAATTTTATAGTAGTCACTAAGTAAATTCTGGAAACGACTAGAAGTATGGAACGAGGAAATCAAAGAGTATAAAAGAGCGCAATCTGAGCAATCAGCAATGAGTTGGATTTAAGCACGCTATCTGCCGAGAAGTAGTAATGTTATTGTGAAGTACTTGAATAAAGGCCATTTTGCATTATTGAATAGTGGAGTTATTTATTCAACAGTGTAGTGATTCGAACGTTAGTAGAAGGTTGCAAATAAGAGGAGTTGCAGTAAATTCGTTACAATATGTTTTGTTTTTCATCCATGTTGGATTTCATCTACAAATTAATCATAACTCAAAAGTTTTCAGCAGGAATGGGGTTAAGCTAACGGACCTGTAGTCTTTGACTTTATTACTGGTCTGACGTCTTTGGTGGGAAAAGGATACTAGCAGTTCTCCAAGAGTTGGGTACATGCTTCAGTCTAATGCACTTGCCGAGATTTGTTGCGTGGCAGGGAATATATCAGCTGCGCTTAGAAAAAGTCTTCACCGCTAATGCGATCTTGGTATCAGCCACCAAACTCGGCACTACTCGCTCCGTGATGGAAGTCTAAGTGCTGTCTGCAGGCTTTTCTGCATCATCTCCCGATGGGAAATGTATGTACGTCGAAAAGCGCTACAACGTCTTCGACGTGACCATTCACCGTAATCTTTCTTCATAAATTCCTCGACTATTAGAGTTGGGTCGTTTCGTTCTGAACTTGTTCAATTGACCGGGTCTCTCAACTGAACAAGTGAACTAGATCTTCGATTTCGGTTCTATTTGTTCTTTTAGTTCGTTTTATCTAATGTTATTCTTTCTCTAATCTCGTTCGCGAACATATATGCGTAAATTCGTACATACGCAGAAATTCACAGTGAGCACGAATGTCGATGATGCCACTTACACTAAAGGCGGTGACACAATGACATTTTTCATACAGATGCGTTTAACACAAGCTTATGCCTTCCAATAACATCGCCACAATCAACCAAGTTGTTGCGTTTGTAAATATGAAGGAACTTCAGACTTGGCAATTGAAGTTTATTACGCCTTTCCCATTCACATACAAAATTTCGCGAAGCACTGCTGTAAACATTCTCCCTATACAACAAAAGTAGTTGCTAACATATTTTGTATCGTATCCGATTGTTATATTGCAGTTTTCAATTGAGAAAAATGTTAGAAATTTTACCAACCAGTGGGATAAATAATTTCACTTGCAAAGTGTGCCAACACCCTTAGCCAAAGCAAATGTCAAATTCTTCTTCTTATGATTTGCTTTTCAATATCAGATGGCGCTAGTGTCGCTCATTCTACCATTCTCCATAAAAATACATGCAATCTACTCATAATGCATAAGCATGTGTTAAACTCATCTATATGAAAAACTACTTATGTGACGGAGCTATAAAGATATGTGTGGTCATCTTGGTGTGTGGCACTGCTACAACAATATATGTATGGACTATTTATGAAAAACATGTTTTGTAAGAAACTAATTATTACATTTATTAAATTTCAAAAGTTCATATTTACAATTTGTATCTGTACTCTTTCAATTTCCTGGATCTTCCGAAATTTGTAACTTTTTTTTTGAAGTTAATTATACATATATATATATATATATATATATTAACTTATTTATTCATAACGAATTTAAATATACCTACAGAAAGCATTGCTGCATACACACCTCAATCTATACTTGTTGGCTATTTCCGCGGGGGCGAGCAGCAGTGATCAAATTTCCTTGAAAAAAAAATAAAATAGAACAAATGAACAAAAAGAACAACTTTTTCGTTCATCAGAAAAAGAACGAAAGATTCGAATCTCTGAAATGAACGAAAAAGCACAAATCTATCGACTATATTTCCCCCCAGTTCGTTGATCTAGTATTAATATAGGTCCTTCCTTCTTAAGCCAATACACGCAAGGTTTTAGAAAGATGGCCTATCATGGACCCTACAATCTTATCTTGATATATCACGTTCAGAACTCAATGTGATCTCAAGAACATTGCTGGGTATCGGACTTATATGTGCTTTTAAATTTGTGCATCCGCGCTTATGACCAACCGTCCTTTGCGCCCAGTATGGGCCATACAGAAGGATGCCAGAATAAGTACTTGCTTATTCTTCCGCCTGGTGATCACCACTGTGAGTCCTTAATAGTGCAATTAGGTAGCATATATGAGGGTAACTGTTTCCTCACCATGACTCCAGCTCACACCCTCCTTCCTTCTCTGACACTGCTAGCTCGCGATCTTGTCGCACTCCATCATTTTTACACCATTTTACCACCTTACTTAATTCTTTCCGTATCACCTTGAGCATTCAGCTGATAATATTTCTTTTAAATCTCCTCCTTTCCGTACACATCCGTCCAAAGGATTGCTACGATAAACCAGCTCTACAGTCAGTGACTGCTTCGCCACATTACTCATCTCCTCGAGAACAGCCGGAGTCGTAGTGTTGTCCTCGTTTTACCCCTTCGAGAAAAACTGAGTCTTGGCATTAGTGTTGGCAAACTGCCAATTTCTGACTTGCAGCTTTCAAAGTTGTTGCTTTGGATGTAGCTGCTACCTCGCTATAGGGTCTGTCTCTTTGACGCTTTTAGACATGGTTCTTTCAGTCTCTTAAATGCATAAAAGGATTGTCTCCTTCATCCGATCGTGGTCTCTTCATTTAGAACTCGAAGCTTCTTTTCCTTCTTCTTTGTACCAGTTTCAGTATTGAAGGTTTCTCGCAGCAAAACTTTTGACCTACTTTATCGCCTCACTGGTCAATTCCAAGCCCTCACTCTTCAGTTCTGTTGGGTCGACCAGTGCTCCCAAGCGGTGAACCATTTTTAACTGCACGATACTGTGAGAGAGATCTCTTGCTACCTCTGCTCCGTACCCTTCTCCACTTAACATCTCCGTTTCACCTGCCATTCTATCATGAGATTTACTTTACACTACTTTCGCTCCCCGTGTCCGACGCATCCCTTGAAACGCTTTTGCCTTCATCCAGTTGAGACTCCCTTCTCCCTCTCTTATCCTCCTTATTAAAATAAAATCTTCAGTTGTTCATCTTGTTCGTACGACCACCTATCCCACAAGGCGGGCTTAGCGGTCTTATATCAAATATGGGAAGAAACCCGTCCGCTTCTTTCCCCAGGCGAGCTGGTACCGGGAAGAGTCCCTTGCTATACAGCATAGTACATCCCCTGGCTCACCTACCCAGCGTAGCCGCTGCGTTTTAATTCGCTGGACTATGTTGATGTCTGCGTAAAGCTCATTCTTCAGTACTCTCCATCGCCAACGCGTAGGGTCCATAAATATTTCGAAGAACTTTTCTCTCGATGTTGAGAAATGAGACACCCGTTAGTTGAGGTTGCTAAACTTCGAAACGGCACACCCTTTACTTCCAGTCATCCACTTTACCCATACCGTAAGCGCACATATGAATGCAAATATATGTATATCTATTGTCTTTGTTAACAGTTAAGAATATTATCATACAGTCCATTTCATGTACACATATTTGTAACTGCTTAAACAGGTTCGCCTAGCATCAGTAAAATTACACCATAGTCAGTACAACTTAAACAAATAAAGAGATCGGTTCGTCCGCCTTTAAGAAAAACGTTGTGCACCTTTTCTTGGTTAACATCAACGCCGTAAGTAATTCGCGCCCAAAGCTGGTTGGTTCTGAACCATAAAATTTTCTGATCCATTCGAGCCGGATAATAGAATTAGTGCTCGTGAATTTCTTTCGGTCGGTCGTAAAAATTTTGTACGCTTAAGCCAGCACTGTAATGGAGCTGCTCCAGCGTAATCGAGCTTGGGCTAAGTTAACTATAGACCGTGCTTATAAGGCTGCCAAGCAACAAGGCCAAACTCTTACACGAGAAGAGCTGGTATACCGATTAGAAAAGTTGGAAGCTGCTTATAACGATTTCGTGCGCATAAGTCAAGAGCTGTATGCATATTCTGCAGAAGAAAACTTTGTCGACCCTATCGAAGATGTGGAAGTAACAGAGGAAAAGCATTTTCAAACGCACGCCCTCTTGCACACCCAACTTTCTAACTTGGCATCAACGAATCAAGCATCGACCTTTAGGGAAGATGACGTAATTGAGCGTCTAGCAAACACAACAAGCGTCATTTTTGGAAACATTTTCCGCGAGTCGTTATGACCAAAATGTTCATTTAGCAAAAATTCAATTACCTAAGTTCAACGGAAGGTTGAAGATTGGATTACTTTTCGTGACTTATTTCTTAGCGCAGTTGGAAATAAACCTGGGCTCAGTCTTACCCATAAATTTCAATATTTAGTTTCATATTTGGAAGGCGATGCCTTAGCCACCATAAAACATATTAGTGTTGCTGAAAATAATTATGAGCAGGCATGGGACCGTTTGGTCAAACGATATGAGCGCAAACCGCTCATAATTAAGTCACTTGTGCAATCGTTTCTGTCGTTGCCCACTCATACTTCGAACAACACAGCGGTTCTTCGGCAGATAGTTGATGGGGCAGATCAGGCTATCAGAGGCCTGGACGCATTGAATGTTACATCTCGTGACCCTTGGCTTATCCAACTTATGCTAAATAAATTAGACGAAGAAACTCGGAAGAAGTGGGCAGACATATGCGATAACAAGAGTGAAAAAACGTTCGCGGAGTTTATAGACTTTCTTTCTCATCGCTGTGACTCATTTGAAGCTTGCTTAACTTCTCGCTCGGCACACATTCGTCGCGTCGCTTTGTTGGCAAATGCCCATGATACTAAAAATAAACAATGTATAATCTGCAAGGACAAGCATACGCTTTGGCAATGCACTAAATTCAAACAGTTGTCACCATCTACACGTCGAGCAACTGTACAAAAGCAAAAGCTATGCTTCAACTGCTTAGCACCTTCGCATTCCGTAGGTTCATGTCAATCGAGGCATACCTGTAAAAAATGTAATTTACGTCACCATACACTTTTGCACGATGATCGGTACGCTATCTCGTCTTCTTCTTTACCCTCATCGAACCAACAAGAAACCGTATCTGCTGTCACTACTCAATGCTCGCATTTGCCAACATCAAAACACGCTGGAACAACTCTAACCTCGAGTATTGCTCCCATACCTCATACATTTCTTCCAACAGTTACCGCTGCGGTTGAAGATAAATGGGGCAATAAAGTAGTTTGCCGGATATTGCTCGACTCAGGGTCAACAATAACCTTTGCGTCAGAAGCCTTTGTACAACGCGTCGGTCTGTCACGCAGTAATGGTCGCGTATCAGTTTCGGGTTTAGCAGCGTGTAATGCTGGTGTAACACGAGGTCGAGTTAACTTTACTATACACTCTAAAGTAAGCGATGCGACCCTTAATATCAACGCCTTTGTTTTAAGTAAGCTTACTTCGCAAATTCCTGTTCAGACCGTGAATGTACCTTCAACATTGTGGAATTCAATTGCGAAACTCCAACTCGCTGACCCTACATTTGCGGAATCAGCTCCTATTGATATACTGATTGGCTCTGATCAACTGTGGAGCATTTATACTGGTGAGCAAAAACAACTCGGGTCTGATATGCCTATTTTGATAAACAGCGTGTTCGGCTGGGTGGTAGCGGGAGCGTATTTATTAAACCATCAAAGTAATCTAAATGTTGCCACTCATCACGCGACTATTAATATTGATGCCCTGTTTCGATCATTTATGGAGGTGGAAGAAGTCCAACCTCCCCCTGAAAAGATCGACCGAGCAGACCCAGCAGAGGACCACTTTGTCCGCACACACACCCGTCGAACTGACGGTACCTACGTAGTAAGTTATCCCTTCAAGGATAAGATTCCAGTAATATCATCGACGCTGCAGCAAGCTGTAACCAGATTAAAACACATGGAACGCCGGTTCAAACGAGATACCTTGCTAAATTCGCAATACATACAGTTTATGCGTGAGTATATATCACTTGGTCATATGACTCGTATTTCGCCCCACGAGATTGACTGCGATCCATCGAAGTGCTTTTATCTGGCTCACCACGCGGTTCTTAAGCCGGAGAGTTCAACCACAAAATGTCGAGTCGTGTTTGATGGATCTTGCAAAGATTCTAGTGGGTACTCACTCAACGAGCGATTACATATTGGCCCGCCAATTCAGCGCGACTTGTTTGGAGTGTGTGTTCGTTTTCGTCAGCATCGTTACGTTTTCTCCGCCGACATTGAAAAAATGTTTCGCGGAATTTTGATATCAAACCCGGACACTAACTTTCAGCGTATAGCATGGCGTGAAGATGAGTTGTCACCAATCGAATATTACCGGCTACTCACGGTGACATATGGGTTGGCGTCGTCGCCATTTCTCGCCGTGCGTGTGCTTAAGCAACTAGCAGAGGACCATAAAACAATTTATCCACAAGCAGCGCGTGTAATTCTACATGATACCTATGTTGACGATGTAGCTACTGGATGCAATACAGTTGATGAGCTTCTTGAACTTAAATCAGAACTTATAGATCTCCTAAATTGTGCAAATTTTAAGTTGCAAAAATGGTGTTCGAATTGCAAACCTTTATTGGAAACGCTACCCACAGAGCTATGTGAGCATAAGCCCGTTGATATTGCTGCTGAACCACATAACTTTTGCATTAAACTACTGGGACTACAGTGGAGTCCTGACACAGACGAATTCCAGATATCAATTAAAATGCCTCAGGAGTCATACAAAGAGCCTACGAAACGCCACGTGCTATCGACTACAGCCAAAATCTTTGATCCACTGGGCATAATCTCACCTAGCGTGGTGCTTTTTAAAATCTCTCTACAAGAAACATGGTGTCAAGGGGTAGACTGGGATGATACTCTACCTCCAACCTTGAGCGAACGCTGGAAGAAAATGATGTCCGAGTTACATTTTCTCGCTAATGTCAAGATTCCACGTCAAGTAGCCGTACCCAGTGTCTCCGTTGAAATACACGGATTCGCAGATGCTTCATCGTCTGCATACGCAGCAGCAGTTTATAGCAGGTCCAAATTAAGTGATGGTTATTACGTTGTAAACCTAATTGCCTCAAAAACAAGGGTTGCCCCATTGAAACCCCTATCAGTTCCACGCCTTGAATTAAGCGCTGCCCATTTGCTAACTAAGTTGGTAACATCTATTAATTCGTCTCTCAGCATACAAATTTCTGATATCTGGTGTTGGAGCGATTCGGAAATCGTTCTACACTGGCTCTCATCACCACCCCGTAAATGGACTCCTTTCGTGTGCAACCGAACTGCAGAGATATTAGATGTCTGCCCACGGGAAAATTGGCAACATGTACGGTCTGCTGACAACCCTGCTGATTGCGCATCGCGAGGGGTACTTCCATCTGAACTGAGTCGCCACCCACTTTGGTGGAACGGACCGTCGTGGCTATCCTTGCCTCGAAGGGAATGGCCAACCAGCAGCAAGAAGATCACATCTAATGACACTTGCGTCATCGCCGAACAACGTAAAACGCACCCAGGCATAGTCCTTTATGCTGAAAACGAAGTTCATACTTTGGACAAACTTATAAATAGAACATCAACATGGCTACGTTTACTACGGGTGGTAGCATACTGCCAACGGTTTATTCAGAGGTGTGGTCGAAATAAAGCAGAACGAAGCACGTATTCAAACGCCCTGAGTGCCCGCGACCTTAAACTTGCTGCTAATACTATTTTTCGCCATTCGCAAGAGACCATATTTAAAGAGGAAATTCACCAGTTAAAAGGAGGCCAACAATTGAAAAAAAGTCGAAGCTCCTACGTTTCACCCCCTATTTAGACGAATCTGGTGTTCTTCGCGTTGGAGGGCGTATCAAAAATGCTTCCTTGCCCAATTCGGCTAAGCATCCTATTTTATTGTCTAAAGTTTCTAATGTTTCTCAGATTATTTGCAGGTACATTCATATTAAGTACTTGCATCCTGGGGTTGACGCGACTTTTGCGCTTATAAGACAAAACTATTGGATAATTGGCTGTCGTAATATCGTACGAAAGATAGTGTTTTCTTGCAAAAGCTGCTTCATGCAACGTCGAAGTACAAGTGAGCAGCTGATGGCTGATCTTCCTGCTGTACGATTACAGCCTACTCGTTGTTTCCAACATTGTGGCCTAGATTATGCTGGGCCTGTCCAAATCAAACTCTCCCGAACTCGCAACGCCAAAACTGGAAAGGCATGGTTCGCTCTTTTCATTTGCATGTCCACAAAGGCTATACATATTGAGCTCGTCAGCGATCTCACAACTGACGCATTCTTAGCAGCCTTTCGTCGCTTTGTCGCTCGTCGTGGACTCCCAACCGATTTATATTCAGACAATGGTACAACATTTCACGGAGCGAATCGGGTGTTAAATGAGCTTCAAAGGTTCGCTGTATCAGAAGCGCATATTCACCAAGTCTCGGACGCCCTAGCTGCTGAAGGCGTTCAGTGGCATTTTATTCCACCATCCGCACCACATTTTGGTGGACTTTGGGAGTCCGGCATACGATCAATAAAATTGCATCTTCGGCGAGTTGTCGGGAACAACGTATTTACATTCGAGGAATATTCTACCATTCTCACACAAATTGAGGCGATCATCAATTCTCGACCATTATGCACATCATCAGATACCGAGTCCGATGCACTTACACCAGCCCATTTTTTGATTGGGGCACCATATACGTCGATTCCGGAACCTTCACTGTTGGATGTAAATCCAAATCGTCTTCAGCATTGGCGACACCTACAAGCACTGGTTCAGGGGTTTTGGAAGCGATGGCACGTAGAATACCTGACATCTTTGCAACCACGAAACAAGTGGCAACAACAGCAACTTAATATCGAGCCAAACACGGTAGTTCTCCTGAAAGAGCCAAATCTACCCCCATCCAAATGGCTTATGGGTCGTGTTGTAGCAGTAACCCGAGGTACCGATGGCTTGGTTCGTGTGGCGACAGTAAAAACAACCAGTGGTCAATATGTGCGGCCAATAGCAAAACTTGCTGTCTTACCACTTAACTGAACCAATTGTTCAGCGGGGGCGGTATGTTGAGAAATGAGACACCCGTTAGTTGAGGTTGCTAAACTTCGAAACGGCACACCCTTTACTTCCAGTCATCCACTTTACCCATACCGTAAGCGCACATATGAATGCAAATATATGTATATCTATTGTCTTTGTTAACAGTTAAGAATATTATCATACAGTCCATTTCATGTACACATATTTGTAACTGCTTAAACAGGTTCGCCTAGCATCAGTAAAATTACACCATAGTCAGTACAACTTAAACAAATAAGAGATCGGTTCGTCCGCCTGTAAGAAAAACGTTGTGCACCCTTTCTTGGTTAACATCAACGCCGTAAGTAATTCGCGCCCAAAGCTGGTTGGTTGTGAACCACTCGAACACTCCCAGAGCCGTCTCATCTGATGTTGGCATGGTCCATGCGTCTGCACCATATAGCAGGACGGGTACGATAAGTGACTTGTAGAGCATGATTTTCGTTTGCCGAGAGAGGACTTTACTTTTCAATTGCCTACCTAGTCTGAAGTAGCATTTATTGGCTAGAGTGATTCTTCGCTGGATTTCAGAGCTGATGATGTTGTTTATGTTGATGCTGGTTTCCAATTAATCAAAGTCTTTTACTATTTCGATATTATGGCTACCAACAGTAGCGTCATAGATGAATGGATTTGCAACTCTTTGTTTCGAGAGAGCGCTGTCAAAATGCACATTTTTTATAACATTTATCAATGATGCCACTCCAAACAAAAATGAAAAGATCTGAAAATGGGGATTTTTGGCATACATTTCGGCGATTATAGTTTCAATCATTTAATAAAATGATAGTCGTAAAATATTTATTTCCTTAAAGTTATTTTACAATAATACGACTAGTTAGAGTTAAATATAAACAAATCTGAGTAAAACTAACGTTTCGATTAAATTAATTAGTCAAATACTATAACTGCATTTAACTCGCAGTGAAAACCATATATTGTTTTGAAATTTCAGTAAATCGGACCTATGATATAATAGTTAACATTATTTAATGGATAGGGCTTATCCTACATGTCTGGCGTTCCAGGTTCTGTGATCAAAATGGACTGGTTGCATCGGGAGTTCATATTTACAAAACCTGTTTTTAGTGATAACTTTTGAATGGGAAATAATATTTACCCTCCGCCTTCGAACTAATAATACTTACACTAAAACAAGTATTTTTATCCTTTTTCCCATAATTTTTGAACGCTATTCTACAGTTGTAGGTCAAACTAAAGTTTACCAAAATTTGTGGCACGTTTTTCGTTTTTGCTGGCACATTTTTTGTTCTGGCACCCGCTTCAGCTGGCGCGAGGGATTTATCTGTGATTGTTGCCAGCAACAACTAGAAGATGAATCCCTCGTGAGAGCGAAAATATGAGAGCGTAAACAAAAGATTCGTATCAATCTAATCTATGGTAGCGTGGTTGCCAAGGTGTAAATGCGTTGACTCTTTGCTCCATGACAGCAGGTACTTCGTTTTGTCCTCATTCACCATCAAACCCACGGAGATCGTCACTGTTATATAATAATCACAGTTTAATGTTTTATAGCTTTTGCATTCAATCCGCCTGTTCAAAAAATAAAATTCAAAACATAAACAAAAACATGTCTAACTCTCTGATTTTGGGGGGAATAGTGGTCTCGTTTTTTCATGGTATAAATTGTTTTTGTATTTTGAAATGCCGATAAAGTTTCGTCAGTTTTTCTAGTTTGGAATCCAAGACAAAATAAAGTAGTGTCATATAGGCATCACTGAAGTTTTTACATTCAAACTGTATGAAATCTCCAACGAAATTATATTTTTATACTCAGTTGAGCAGAGCTCACAGAGTATATTAACTTTGATTGGATAACTGTTGGTTGTACAGGTATAAAGGAATCGAGATGGATATAGACTTCCATATATCAAAACAAGTAAAGAAGGCTAAGTTCGGGTGTAACCGAACATTACATACTCAGTTGAGAGCTATGGAGACAAAATAAGGGAAAATCACCATGTAGGAAATTGAACCTAGGGTAACCCTGGAATGTGTTGTTTGTATGATATGGGTATCAAATGAAAGGTGTTAATGAATATTTTAAAAGGGCGTGGGCCTTAGTTCTATAGGTGGACGCCTTTTCGAGATATCGCCATAAAGGTGGACCAGGGGTGACTCTAGAATTTGTTTGTACGATATGGGTATCAAATGAAAGGTGTTAATGAGTATTTTAAAAGGGAGTGGGCCTTAATTCTATAGGCGGACGGCTTTTCGAGATATCGCTATAAAGGTGGACCAGGGGTGACTCTAGAATTTGTTTGTACGATATGGGTATCAAATGAAAGGCGTTAATGAGTATTTTAAAATGGAGTGGGTCTTAGTTTTATAGGTGGACGCCTTTTCGAGATATCGCCATAAAGGTGGACCAGGGGTGACTCTAGAATTTGTTTGTACGATATGGGTATCGAAATGAAAGGTGTTAATGAGTATTTTAAAAGGGAGTGGGCCTTAATTCTATAGGCGGACGGCTTTTCGAGATATCGCTATAAAGGTGGACCAGGGGTGACTCTAGAATTTGTTTGTACGATATGGGTATCAAATGAAAGGCGCTAATGAGTATTTTAAAAGGGAGTGGGCCTTAGCTCTATACGTGGACGCCTTTTCGGGATATCGTTATAAAGGTGGACCAGGGGTGACTCTAGAATGCGTTTGTACAATATGGGTGTCAAACGAAAGTTGTTAATGAGTGTTTTAAAAGGGAGTGGGCCTTAGTTCTATGGGTGGACGCCTTTTCGAGATATTGCCATAAAGGTGGACCAGGGGTGGCTCTAGAATTTGTTTGTACGATATGGGTATCAAATGAAAGGTATTAATGAGTATTTAAAAGGGAGTGGGCCTTAGTTTTATAGGTGGACGCCTTTTCGAGATATCGCCATAAAGGTGGACCAGGGATGACTCTAGAATGCGTTTATACGATATGGGTATCAAATGAAAGGTGTTAATGAGTGTTTTAAAAGGGAGCGGACCTTAGTTCTATGGGTGGACGGCTTTTCGAAATATCGATATAAAGGTGGACCAGGGGTGACTCTAGAATTTGTTTGTACGATATGGGTATCAAATGAAAGGTGTTAATGAGTATTTTAAAAGGGAGTGGGCCTTAGTTCTATAGGTGAACGCCTTTTCGAGATATCGCCATAAAGGTGGACCAGGGGTGACTTTAGAATTTGTTTACGATATGGGTATCAAATGAAAGGTTTTAATGAGTATTTTAAAAGGGAGTGGGCCTTAGCTCTATACGTGGACGCCTTTTCGGGATATCGTTATAAAGGTGGACCAGGGGTGACTCTGGAATGCGTTCGTACAATATGGGTGTCAAACGAAAGTTGTTAATGAGTGTTTTAAAAGGGAGTGGGCCTTAGTTCTATGGGTGGACGCCTTTTCGATATATCGCCATAAAGGGGGACCAGGGGTGACTCTATAATGTGTTTTTACAATATGGGTGTCAAATTAAAGGTATTAATAAGAATTTTAAAAGGGAGTTGTGGTAGTTGTATATGTGAAGGCGTTTTCGAGATTTCGACCAAAATGTGGACCAGGGTGACCCAGAACATCATCTGTCGGGTACCGCTAATTTATTTATATATGTAATACCACGAACATTCTTCCTGCCATGATTCCAAGGGCTTTCGATTTCGCCCTGTAGAACTTTTTCATTTTCTTCTACTTAATATGGTAGGCGTCACACCCATTTTACAAAGTTTTTTTCTAAAGTTATATTTTGCGTCAATAAACCAATGCAATTACCGTGTTTCATCCCTTTTTTCGTATTTGGTATAGAATTATGGCATTTTTTTTCATTTTTCGTATTTTCGAAATCGAAAAAGTGGGCGTGGTCATAGTCGGATTTCGGCCATTTTTATACGAATACAAAGTGTGTTCAGATAATTATGTGAACTGCGTTTAGTAAAAATATATCGATTTTTGCTCAAGTTATCGTGTTAACGGCCGAGCGGAAGGACAGAAGATCTACTGTGTATAAAAACTGGGCGTGGCTTCAACCGATTTCGCCCTTTTTCACAGAAAAACAGTTATCGTCCTAAATTCTAAGCGCCTACCAAATTTCACAAGGATTGGTAAATATTTGTTCGACTTATGGCATTAAATGTATCCTAGACAAATCAAATGAAAAAGGGCGGAGCCACGCCCATTTTGTAATTTTCTTTTGTTTTTGTATTTTGTTGCACCATATCATTACTGGAGTTGAATGTTGACATAATTTACTTATATACTGTAAAGATATTAAATTTTTTGTAAAAATTTCACTTTAAAAAAAATTTATTTTTAAAGTGGGCGTGGTCATTCTCCGATTTTACTAATTATTATTAAGCATACATATAGTAATACAAGTAACGTTCCTGCCAAATTTTATCTTCAACGAGTGCCAAATTACAGCTTGCAAAACTTCTAAATTACCTTCTTTTAAAAGTGGCGGTGCCACGCCCATTGTCCAAAATTTTACTTATTTTCTATTCTGCGTCATAACGTCAACCCACCTACCAAGTTTCATCGCTTTACCCGTCCTTGGTAATGAATTACCGCAGTTTTTCTGTTTTCGATATCGAAAAAGTGGGTGTGGTTATAGTCCGATATCGTTCATTTTAAATAGCGATCTGACATGAGTGCCCAGGAACCTACATACCAAATTTCGTGAAGATACCTCAAAATTTACTCAAGTTATAGTGTTAACGGACGGACGAACGGACGGACATGGCTCAATCAAATTTTTTTTCGATACTGATGATTTTGATATATGGAAGTCTATATCTATCACGATTCCTTTATACCTGTACAACTAACCGTTATCCAATCAAAGTTAATATACTCTGTGAGCTCTGCTCAACTGAGTAAAATCATCAGTACCGAAAAAAAATTTGATTGAGCCATGTCCGTCCGTCCGTTAACACGATAACTTGAGTAAATTTTGAGGTATCTTGACGAAATTTGGTATGTAGGTTCCTGGACATTCATCTCAGATCGCTATTTAAAATGAACGATATCGGACTATAACCACGCCCACTTTTTCGATATCGAAAATTTCGAAAAATCGATAAATTGCGATAATTCATTACCAAAGACGGATAAAGCGATGAAACTTGGTAGGTGGGTTGAACTTATGACGCAGAATAGAAAATAAGTAAAATTTTGGACAATAGGCGTGGCACCGCCCACTTTTAAAAGAAGGTAATTTAGAAGTTTTGCAAGCTGTAATTTGGCAGTCGTTGAAGATATCATGATGAAATTTGGCAGGAAACGTTACTTGTATTACTATATGTATACTTAAAAAAATTAGCAAAATCGGAGAACGACCACGCCCGCTTTAAAAAAAAATGTTTTTTAAAGTGAAATTTTTACAAAAAATGTAATATCTTTACAGTATATAAGTAAATTATGTCAAAATTCCACTCCAGTAATGATATGGTGCAACAAAATACAAAAACAAAAGAAAATTTCAAAATGGGCGTGGCTCCGCCCTTTTTCATTTGATTTGTCTAGGATACATTCAATGCCATAAGTCGAACAAATATTTACCAATCCTTGTGAAATTTGGTAGGCGCTTAGAATTTAGGACGATAACTGTTTTCTGTGAAAAAGGGCGAAATCGGTTGAAGCCACGCCCAGTTTTTTATACACAGTAGATCTTCTGTCCTTACGCTCGGCCGTTAACACGATAACTTCAGCAAAAATCGATATATCTTTACTAAACTCAGTTCACATAATTATCTGAACACACTTTGTATTGGTATAAAAAATGGCCGAAATCCGACTATGACCACGCCCACTTTTTCAATTTCGAAAATTACGAAAAATGAAAAAAAATGCCATATTTCTATACCAAACACGAAAAAAGGGATGAAACATGGTAATTTCATTGGTTTATTAACGCAAAATATGACTTTAGAAAAAACTTTGTAAAATGGGTGTGACACCTACCATTATTAAGTAGAAGAAAATGAAAGTTCTGCAGGGCGAAATCGAAAGCCCTTGGAATCATGACAGGAATACTGTTCGTGGTATTACATATATAAATAAATTAGCGGTACCCGACAGATGATGTTGTGGGTCACCCTGGTCCACATTTTGGTCGAAATCTCGAAAAGGCTTTCACATATACAACTACCACCACTCCCTTTCAAAATTGTTATTAATACCTTTAATTTGACACCCATATTGTACAAACACATTATAGAGTCACCACTGGTCCACCTTTATGGCGATATATCGAAAAGGCGTCCACCTATAGAACTAAGGCCCATTCCCTTTTAAAATACTCATTATCACCTTTCGTTTGATACTCATAATGTACAAACGCATTCTAGAGTCACACCTGGTCCACCTTTATATCGATATTTCGAAAAGGCGTCCACCCATAGAACTAAGGCCCACTCCCTTTTAAAATACTCATTAACACCTTTCACCCCTGGTCCACCTTTATATCGATATTTCGAAAACGCGTCCACCAATAGAACTAAGGCCCTCTCCCTTTTAAAATACTCATTAACACCTTTCGTTTGATACCCATATTGTATAAACGCATTCTAGAGTCATCCCTGGTCCACCTTTATGGCGATATCTCGAAAAGGCGTCCACCTATAAAACTAAGGCCCACTCCCTTTTAAAATACTCATTAACACCTTTCATTTGATACCCATATCGTACAAACAATTTCTAGCGTCACCCCTGGTCCACCTTTATGGCAATATCTCGAAAAGGCGTCCACCAATAGAACTGAGGCCCACTCCCTTTTAAAACACTCATTAACACCTTTCGTTTGACAGCCATATTTACAAACGCATTCTAGAGTCACCCCTGGTCCACCTTTATAACGATATCCCGAAAAGGCGTCCACCTATAGAGCTAAGGCCCACTCCCTTTTAAAATACTCATTAACACCTTTCTTTTGATACCCATATCGTACAAACAAATTCTAGAGTCACCCCTGGTCCACCTTTATGGCGATATCTCGTAAAGGCGTCCACCTATAGAACTAAGGCCCACTCCCTTTTAAAATATTCATTAACACCTTTCATTTGATACCCATATCGTACAAACAACACATTCCAGGGTTACCCTAGGTTCATTTTCCTACATGGTGATTTTCCCTTATTTTGTCTCCAACTGACAACTCTCAACTGAGTATCAAATGTTCGGTTACACCCGAACTTAGCCTTCCTTACTTGTTTATGATGTTATGATTGTTTTGCCTTTTGCTGCGCTGATGTTGATAGCTCTGTATGCCATTATTCGTATTTGATGATGATTGTTTGCTTGTTTCCACTGCATGATGTTGCACATTTTTGTGATTATTTGTAGTTGTTGTAGTTCATAAACCAGCAAATGTAGTTTAAGGTTTTGTGCTTATTATTGCTGTCATTGCAATGGAGGCTGCTCACTTAACAATGACAATTGTTGGGCTGATTATTTTGGCTTGATAACGAGCACCTTCAACAAAAAGAAAACATTATTTTGTTGTACTTCTTCAGAATCGCATTTTTAAAATTTGTTCTTACTTTTTTTCTTAATGTGCGCTTCTGTTGTACATGAAGCATTTTGTTGATTCAAAGTTGGCAAGTCATGATGTGATTCAGTCGTCATCAATTTGAATCCTTTGTGCACTATCCAACAGAATCCTCTGTGAGCGTAAAGTTATATTTTGCTCCCGATTTGCGCGCTTTTCAAATTAAGGCTTTAGAAATGCTTAGTAGGTATGTTTTCACTTGGATTGTGTGTATAAAAATAACAACACCATGTTGCGAAGAAGTGCAAACAAGCAACGATTTGTTAGTTGAAGATTTCTTGAATGAATACCACAGGTTTATTTCAACGTCATAGTGTTGACAGTAAAAACTACTATTCGCTTTGGTCGGGACATTTTAGATTGAACATGCTTTAGCGAAAGCAATGACCATTGGAAAATTAAATATATATACATATGTACATATATTCATATAAATCGCATTCGTTAAAAGTCGCATACCTCTCGAGTCATAATTTGATATTTATTCAATTCATTTTATTTTAGTTTTGTATTATAGTTTTTCTGTTTAATATTTATATAATTTGATCTAAATAAATGTGGAGTTATATATCTGCTGAGCTTATTCGGTGTATTGTATATGTATGGTTAATACGGGACAAATCGCACGCTGTTTTTCACACTCAGAAAAAATGCCAAACGAACGCAAGACACGCACACAGAACGTGCCAAACGTAGGGCCGCGGAGAGGGGGGAAGCCAATTGCCCTGGCTTCCCCCCTCTCCTGGGGCCCGGAAGGGTTCTAACTAGGATTTCATAGATACATATGTACATATTTTGTTGCTACAAAAAATTGTTTTAAAATTGAAAATCACTTAACTAAAATCATATGCATCCGATCAAATACTATGAGGCATAGTCATAGTAAGTGATTTTAAGTTAGGTAAACGTTTTTGACACAATTTTATAAGCGCTGTCTGTCAAAAAATTCCTTCAAATCATACTCCATATTACTCTAAAAAAACGGAGAAAAAGTAAAGCGTGATTGGCTCGTTTGGAGTGCAACAAAAGAAGCGCTTTTTTGTTTTTCATACCGGCTTTCAGCAAAATTTCCGAAAATACCCGATCAGATTTGAGAAAGTCTTCGGGTTATTCTAATGAAAAAGGTTGGAAGAGGTTACACGACAGAATTCCTGAACATGAAAATAGTCAAAATCATAAAACTTGCCATATGTGATGAGAATTCGAAATGCAAGTTCAGTAGATTTTCTCTTAGCGGAAACCCTTAAAAATGAAGCAGCTCGCTGGAGAGAGATACTTCGCAGAATTATTGACGTTGTTTTATTTCTTGGAGGAAAAGGATTGGCATTTAGAGGGGATAATTCATTGAGCGGATATCCAAAAAATGGACACTTTCTTGGTATTTTGGAACTGATCAGCAATTATGACCCCCTATTTTATGAACATTTGGAGAAGGTGAGGGAATCTCAAACGAAAAAGAATCGTCTCCAAGCACATTATTTGTCTGATGGAATACAAAATGAGTTCATAGAAATCTGTGCAAATCAAGTAATTAGAAAGATAGAAAGCGAGAGAAATTCCGTCGAGTATTACACAGTAATAGTGGATCAAACCCCTGATTCGGCGCATATTGAGCAGACTGTTTTTATATTGCGTAATGTTTTATTAGAAAGAACTCCGGAAAATGGAAAACCCAGAACGCTTCTTACAGTTTGTCGATTGTAACGCAAAACAGGAGAAGCTATCGGTGAGCTGATTCGCAGCACTCTAAAAAAGCACAATATTCCACTGGATGACTGCCGTGGGGAAGAAGCGCAGAGTCATATCCTGATAGATAACTCCCTGGCAATGTTGTGCAGAAGTCATCACAATTTTCGGTATTATGCAGAAATTTTATAATATCTTTAGCGCAAGCCCTCAGAAATGGCAAATTCTCAAGCATGTCACAAACATATGGTCTGCTCGTGTGGATAGTGTGAAACCTTTCGCAACTCACATTCCCCAAATATTGAAAGCTTTTGATGAAATCAAGCTTTTGAATCTGAGTTCAGAAACACTAACGGATTTGAAAGGAATTGAAGCATATATGGGGAAATTTGAGTATATCCTCTTAGCCTACATTTGGCTCAAAGTGTTGATGGTAATCAACCATCGAAATCTGGTACTGCAAGCTAGAAATGCCAAACTGGACGTGGAAACAGAAAATATACGTAGCCTGATTGTTGAGTTGAAGAAGTTCAGGGAACAATGGTCGATCATACTTTAAGAATGTAAGGTTCTGGCAGGGAGTATAGGAGCTGTGAATACTTTCGCAGAGAAAAGAAGGAAGATAAGAAAGCGCCAGTTCGATGAATTACCTGGCGAATCACCTGAGTGTGATTCCGAAACTTAATTCAAATAGGCAGTTTTTACGTTCTTTTGGACTGCTTGATTGGTAACATGACAAGACGTTTCGAAGCCGTAAATGACATTGCGATGAAATTTAGTTTTTTGTGGAAGTATCAGGATCTGACGGAAGGAGAGCTCAGAGAAAAGGCAGCGGCATTCTGCACGATTTATGGTATCGATATTTCTACGGATCTAATAGATGAAATCATTCATCTGAAAGCCATCCACTTAGCAAATTTGGGATGTGATTCGTTGCTACCATATCAACTTCTGAACAAATTTCATGACTTGAAGATGGAAGTATTATTTTGAAGCGTATTATGATTGAAGCGGCGTTAAACTCGAACTTCAGGCACGGCTACGAGAGGCAATGGAAGCAGAAGGAATTGATGTGGTTGAGTATGTCTTTTATCCTGATGAGGACGAGACAACAACAAAAATTTAAGAGAAAAACGAAACATCGCAGACAGTTTCGAGCACAGACTTGAACATGATTTTGGCTGCAATATCTGCACAAACATCGACAGTAAAAGAATAACATCGAAGATTGAAGCACAAGAAACGCGTATGTCAGAAATGTCGACACAGATTACATCCAAGATGGAAACTCAACTGGCAGAACAGAAGACATATATGTTATCCCAAATGGGATCACAGGAGACACGTTTATCCGAAATGTCGTCACAAATAACATCCAGGATTGAAACACAGGAGGCACGTATATCCGAAATGTCGTCACAAATAGCATCCAGGATTGAAGCACAGGAGGCACGTATATCCGAAATGTTGGGACAAATTTCAGCACAGGTATCATCGCAGATCTCTGTACAACTAGAAGCCCGTATGGGCGAAAAATTAATGCAGTTTGAGAACAAAATCGAGGCTGAGGTAGATGCTTTAAAAGGTCGTATACAGGTGCTGCAACTATATCGCCCAGTTATTTTAGCAAGCAATACGAAGGTAAAAACACCATCCTTTGACGGTTCTGTTCCTTTCCAGGTCTTTAAGCTACAGTTTGAGAAGACTGCAGCAGTGAACAACTGGAATGTGGAAGATAAAGTTGCCGCACTCTTCGTAGTATTGAAAGAACCGGCTGCCGAAATCTTACAGACTATTCCAGAGTACGAACGGAACAGTTATGACGCATTGATGGCTGCTGTAGGACGGCGATACGGAAGCGAACACAGGAAACAGATATTTCAAATAGAACTGCAAAACCGTTACCAAAAAGCTAATGAGACTTTGCAAGACTTTGCTTCGGATGTTGAAAGGTTGGCTCCTTTGGCAAATGCGGACGCATCCGTGGAATACACTGAAAGGGTAAAAATCCAGATCTTCATAAATGGCATACGGGACGTAGAAACGAAGCGAGCGACATATGCAAACCCAAAACCCACATTCGCAGAAACGGTGTCACAAGCTCTGATTCAGGAAACAGCGTCACTTCTGTGTAAGCCACTTTTCAAAGCACGCCGTGTGGAAGTAGAAAGGCCAGAGTGGGTAGACGCAATATTGGAGGCGCTGAAAGGATCGCAAAAGCGGAGTGAAAAAGTTATCAAATGCTTCAAATGCGGGAAGTCTGGTCACATTGCACGTCATTGCGATCTTGGTCCTAATAGTTTCAATAATGTGGGTGGCCGTAAACGCAAAGCTGGAGGAGATGAACAAGAGCGAGTAAGAGGTAGAGATCGAGAGCTAGATCCAGCTATTGAATGCCCTGTGATATCTGTGTTGCAAATTGGTAGAAAATCGAGCAGTCTTACCGTCAGAGAGAATGTGGATGGTAAAGAACGTGTACTGACTGTATATACGGGCGCATCTCATTCCTTGATCCGATCTGACTTGGTCAACAGGAGAACAAAACCGTTACCTGGATCAAGGTTGCGTACGGTCAATGGCGAGTATAACCAAGTTCAGGGAGAAGTGATATGTGAAGTCTTGATTGGTCACGGTTCTATACAAATTCGTTGTGGCGAAGATCGTTGAAGAAGTCATATTGGGAGTGGACTCCTTGGTTGACCATGACATCAAGATCGATATGCAGAGAAGGGTGATGCGTTATGAGAACCAGGATATACCACTTAACTTCAGTTTGCAGAAAGGATTCAGTAGTAATCGAGTACTGGTAGAGAAGACTCGGCAAAAACCACGGAAGTCAAAGGCAAAGGTTGATCGCTCGAATGGGCCAAATAGAGCAAAATCGAAGGCACCTGCGATAGAAACACTGGCATTGACAAAACCAGATTTGGTACTGCTATACAAACCTCACCGGTGGAAAGGTGTTCCAGCCAAATTTCGGTGCAGTTGGGAAGGCCCGTACAAAGTTGTGAAGAAGATCAGTGATACCATCTACCGCGTACAAACCACTGGGAAACCACGGATTAGAAGAGTGGTACATTTGGAGATGCTAGCGGCGTTTAGATCTGGAGATTTGTCTGATCGGGACGATCAGACTTAAGTGGAGGGCAGTGTTACGAATTTTAGCAAAACTAAGGGGTGCTGCCAACTCTAAGCCGATGCTAAACAGTGATATCATGCACATCCATAGATCAATCATCATGTATCTACTACATAAACGAATCAATAATTGCGTCTAAACATATGTACGTATACGAGCAGCGGAGAAACAATGCACAAACACATGCATATATCTTATCTGAGTTGTCACAAGAGAGTGCAAGTATTACTCAAATGAGAAATTATACATCTGTAGTTGTAGCTGAGAAATTTATAACTAAGTAAAATTCTGGAAGCGCCTAGAAGATGTCACGAAGAAATCACAGAGTATAAAAGCATCAGCGGTAGAGGCGCTATGGGCAAGTTTCGATTCAGACGCTATCTAGCGAGCAATAGCAGTATTATTTTGATAGTAGAGTTTCATTTGAGCTATCAATCAGTTTGGTTGTTAAGCAAGCTAGTTGCAAAGTATAAGTGTTATTGTGAAGCACTTTAATAAAGGCCATTTTTCCATTATTCAATATTGGAGTTATTTATTCAACAGTTTAGTGATTCGAACTCAGCAGAAGGTTGCAAATAAGGGATTTGCAAGTAAATTCGTTACAGTATATAATGTTATTTTTTTTACTGGATTTAGTTTATTTTTTAGGGGGGGTCCGTAAAGGCGAACTGTGCCAGTGGCCCGGCTCGGCTCTCTGCGGTCCTGCTCAACCGTTTCTTCCCGCAGCTCGCAGTTCCTGCATCTGCTATTACAAACAAGTTCTAATTTATTAGCACGTGACACCAGAAGGCAGTATCCAGTTATTATGCCAATCGTAAGCCATATGCTTTCTCTATTTAAAGATATGAGAAACTTTGTGAATTTTACGTCGTAGGATTTGCACATGGTCTTAGAAACTTTGCAGACTCACGCTTCTCTCCACTCCTTTCCTGCTTGATGGATCATATGCAACTCCAGTCTCCTTTTGATTTCTCCCAAATCCTTTCCTGTTTGATGGATCACATACAACTCCAGTCTCTTTTTGAGTTCTCCCAAATGTACTGAACGTCTACCGTCGATTAATCGAGTTCCGCATTCTCTTTTGCCAACTCATCGGCCTTTTGTTACTTTCTATCCGTACATGACCGTGAACCCAGTATAGATGTATAGTCTGCCTTAAGCGATCTTCTTTACTTTCCACAACGCTTCTTGATGAAGCACTGTTTGAGATTATCTTCTTGATCGCCGGCGGACTATCAATATATATTGACGTAACTGCAGCATAAGCACGCTTCCTGTGTCGATCTAGAAATAAGTAAGCACGCTTCCTCCAGGATTCCCCCCTGAAAATACTGCAGTGAACTGTCAGCCTGTAGAATCTACTTATTTCTGGATCGGCACAGTAATGGATCGGTGTATACGTTTTTAGTATGTCCTGCCAGTTCCGCATGCTCTATTGGGGCCCCAAGATTTCTTTCGGAGCTCAGGCACGGGAAAATATTGTCTGCACGCCCTTTATTTATATTAAATGGCACTTTACTTTTGGATTGGATTTTATATTGAGTTATCTTAATCCATTTATATATTAAATAATGTAGGTTAGGTTGAACTGGCCGGTCCATGAGGATCTCACATAGACTGAATGAGTCCGTACTGTTAACAGAAGTTTGTTTTAACGACCAAACTGAAAACCCTATGAAAAATCAGGACCTATTTTATAAAATAACTCCGTCCTCTTGGCAAATAATAGAAGCTTCCCAGGACTTAAGCCACTTGCTGCTTTTAGATCTGACAGCTGTATCACTCCTAATAGCGGAGTCTTAGCCTGGAAAGCGCAGGGCACCAGCACAGAACGTGCTCGATCGTTTTCTCCTCCAACCCGCACTTCCTACATCTGCTATCACTGACCATACCTAATTTAAAGGCATGTGACGCCAGAAGGCAGTGTTCAGTCAGAATACTCGACATGAGTCTACAGTCCTCTATTTTTAATGTTAGAAGCAACTTTGTCCGCTTGGTAGATCATGTACACCTCTTGCCTTCTCTTTTTCGCTCCCAGTCTAATTGGGACGTCCACGGAGCAAGCTTCAAAGGATGTTTTTTCATTCCCATCTATTCCCATATGCCCTGGGACCCAATATAGATGTATGCTTCTCCCTGTCCCGATTCTCTCCAGATACTGCTGATACTCTAAAATGCATTTAGATGCTGTGCTATGCGAGATTATTGCTTTAATTGCTGCTTAATTGTCAATATAAAAGTTAACACGGTTGCACCTTAAGCTGTTCTCAGTATTTCTACTGGTTTGGTTACGGCTAACATTTCCGCTTGGAAAACGCTACAGTAATCTGGTAGCCTGTAGGATCTGTTTATTTCCGGATAAGCACAGTATACCGCAGACCCTACTCCTTCCACTACTTTTGAATCATTTGTGTACACATGTATCGCCTCGTCCGCCAATCAAGCACTCTTGCGCCAAACGTTCACCTCTATTGTGGCTTTAAGATCTCCCTCGAAGCGCAGATAGGGAATCAGATAGTCTGTTCGTCTTGTCATTGATGACGCTATACTACTATCACCGTATGGTCGGCGCTAAAACTGCCCCGAGGCATCGAGCCTGGTTGCAGTTGTTAACGCTATGTTCTTTGCTACCAGGTCTACATGTGGAATGTGCAGGATGGCATACAGTGGAGCCGTCGGGATTGTTTTCCGGCTCCCGTAATGCTAAGCATTGATAGTCTGCATACCCCCTCTAATTTTTTGAGGTAGGTTGTTATACTCAGTTGAGCAGAGCTCACAGAGTATATTAACTTTGATTGGATAACGGTTGGTTGTACAGGTATAAAGGAATCGAGATAGATATAGACTTCCATTTATCAAAATCATCAGTATCGAAAAAAAATTTGATTGAGCCATGTCCGTCCGTCCGTTAACACGATAACTTGAGTAAATTTTGAGGCATCTTGATGAAATTTGGTATGTAGGTTCCTGAGCACTCATCTCTGATCGCTATTTTAAATGAACGATATCGGACTATAACCACGCCCACTGGTAGATCATGTACACCTCTCGCCTTCTCTTTTTCGCTCCCAGTCTAATCGGGACGTCCACGGAGCAAGCTTCAAGGGATGCTTTTTCATTCCCGTCTATTCCCATATGCCCTGGAACCCAATATAGATGTATGCTTCTCCCTGTCCCGATTCTCTCCAGATACTGCTGACACTCTAAAATGCATTTAGATGCTGTGCTATGCGAGATTATTGCTTTAATTGCTGCTTAATTGTCAATATAAAAGTTAACACGGTTGCACCTTAAACTGTTCTCAGTGTTTCTACTGGTTTGGTTACGGCTAACATTTCCGCTTGGAAAACGCTACAGTAATCTGGTAGCCTGTAGGATATATTTATTTCCGGATAAGCACAGTATACCGCAGACCCTACTCCTTCCACTACTTTTGAATCATTTGTGTACACATGTATCGCCTCGTCCGCCAATCGAGCACTCTTGCGCCAACCATCCACCTCTATTGTGGCTTTAAGATCTCCCTCGAAATTTTGAGGCATCTTGATGAAATTTGGTATGTAGGTTCCTGGGCACTCATCTCAGATCGCTATTTAAAATGAACGATAACGGACTATAACCACGCCCACTTTTTCGATATCGAAAATTTCGAAAAATCGAAAAAGTGCGATAATTCATTACCAAAGACGGATAAAGCGATGAAGCTTTAATACAATTTTGGAAAATGGGCGTGGCACCGCCCAATTTTAAAAGAAAGTAATTTAGAAGTTTTGCAAGCTGTAATTTGGCAGTCGTTGAAGATATCATGATGAAATTTGGCAGGAACGTTACTCCTATTACTATATGTATCATTAATAAAAATTAGCAAAATCGGAAACCGACCACGCCCACTTTTAAAAATTTTTTTTTAAATTCAAATTAAAAAAAAAGTTAATATCTTTACAGTATATATGTAAATTATGTCAACATTCAACTCCAGTAATGATGCGGTGCAACAAAATACAAAAATAAAAGAAAATTTCAAAATGGGCGTGGCTCCGCCTTTTTTCATTTAATTTGTCTATGATACTTTTAAGGCCATAAGTCGAACAAAAATTTACCAATCCTTGTGAAATTTGGTAGGAGGTTATATTCTAGGACGATAACTCTTATCTGTGAAAAAGGGCGAAATCGGTTGCAGCCACGTACAGTTTTTATACACAGTCGACTGTCTGTCTTTCCGCTTGCCCGTTAACACGATAACTTGAACAAAAATCGGTATATCTTTACTAAACTCAGTTCGCGTAATTATCTGAACTCAATTTGTATTGGTGTAAAAAATGGCCGAAATCCGACTATGACCACGCCCACTTTTTCGATATCGAAAATTACGAAAAATGAAAAAATGCCATAATTCTGTACCAAATACGAAAAAAGGGAAGAAACATGGTAATTGGATTGGTTTATTGACGCAAAATATAACTTTAGAAAAAACTTTGTAAAATGGGTGTGACACCTACCATATTAAGTAGAAGAAAATTAAATGTTCTGCAGGGCGGAATCAAAAGCCCTTGGAATCTTGGCAGGAATACTGTTCGTGGTATTACATATATAAATAAATTAGCGGTACCCGACAGAATATGGTCTGGGTCACCCTGGTCCACATTTTGGTCGATATCTCGAAAACGCCTTCACATATACAACTACCACCACTCCCTTTTAAAACCCTCATTAATACCTTTAATTTGATATCCATATCGTACAAACACATTATAGAGTCCCCCTGGTCCACCTTTATGGCGATATCTCGAAAAGGCATCCACCTATAGAACTAAGGCCCACTCCCTTTTAAAATACTCATTAACACTTTTCGTTTGATACCCATATTGTACAAACGCATTCTAGAGTCACCCCTGGTCCACCTTTATGGCGATATCTCGAAAAGGGGTCCACCTATAGAACTAAGGCCCACTCCCTTTTAAAATACCCATTAACACCTTTCGTTTGATACCCATATTGTACAAACGCATTCTAGAGTCACCCCTGGTCCACCTTTATGGCGATATATCGAAAAGGCGTCCACCTATACAACTAAGGCCCACGCCCTTTTAAAAACACTAGTTAACACCTTTCATTGGATACCCATACCGTATAAACAAATTCTAGAGTCACCCTTGGTCCACATTTATGGCGATATCTCGAAAAGGTGTCCACCTATAGAACTAAGGCCCACTCCCTTTTAAAATACTCATTAACACCTTTCATCAACGCGGCTAAAAACAAGGAACAAAAAACACAAGGAAAGCTAGACGTCGAAAAGCTTCAATCACAACAGACTGCCAATGATTTCGCAACTCGACTCTCACACCCGCTCTCTGAGGGCATAACTCATCCTGAAGGAATACAGGAGCAGTGGGAGCATATCTCCAAAGCACTTCGTACCGCCGCCGAGGAAAAAATTGGTTACCGGCGGCCACGAAAAAACAACTGGTATGATGAAGAATGCCGCGTTGCAACCGAAAGAAAAGACGCTGCCTACAGGGCTACGTTAAAAGCGAGCGCGACAAGAGGAGTGTGTGAACGCTATCGTGAGTTGAAAAGGGAAGCGAGACGCCTTTTCAGGAAGAAAAAAGCAGAAGCAGAAAGGCGTGAGTGCGAGGAGCTTGAGCTGCTAGCCACCAGGAATAACGCCCGAAAATTCTACCAAAAAATACGGCGACAGGCGGAAGGTTTTAAGACCGGGGCAAACTCCTGTAGGAATGAAAACGGCGACCTTGTAACTGATGTCCAGAGAGTGCTTACATTATGGAGGGAACACTTCTCTGCTCTCCTAAATGGAGGCAGCAATTCACCGCGCAAAGATGAAGAACCCGATCCCGCAATCGATGATGATGGAATATATGTCCCCCCGCCCGATTATGACGAACTTAGAATAGCAATAACCAGATTGAAAAACAACAAGGCCGGGGGCGCTGATGGATTGCCGGCGGAGCTATTCAAGTTCGGCGGCGAGGAGTTGGTAAGGCGCATGCAGCAGCTTCTTAGCAAAATATGGGCGGACGAAAGCATGCCCGACGGTTGGAATCTAAGTGTTCTTTGCCCAGTCCACAAGAAGGGGGATACTGCAAAATGCACCAACTATCGTGGAATCAGCCTTCGTAATATCGCATATAAGGTCCTTTCAAGTGTATTGTGCGAAAGATTGAAGCCCACCGTGAACCGGCTGATTGGACCTTATCAGTGCGGCTTCAGACCTGGTAAATCTACCATCGAGCAGATTTTCACAATGCACCAAATCTTGGAAAAAACCCGTGAAAAGAGAATCGACACACATCACCTCTTCGTCGACTTTAAAGCCGCCTTCGACAGCACGAAAAGGAGCTGCCTATATGCCGCTATGTCTGAATTTGGTTTCCCCGCAAAACTTATACGGCTGTGCAAAATGACGTTGAGCAACACCATCAGCTCAGTCAGAATTGGGAAGGACCTCTCCGAGCCGTTCGAAACTAAACGAGGTTTCAGACAGGGTGACCCCCTATCGTGCGATTTCTTTAATTTGATGCTGGAGAAAATTATACTAGCTGCAGAACTTAACCGCAGTGGAACAATATACTATAAAAGCGTACAATTACTGGCATATGCTGATGACATTGATATCATCGGCCTAAACACCCGCGCTGTTAGTTCTGCTTACTCCAAGCTGGAAAAAGAAGCGGTAAAGATGGGTTTGATGGTGAATGAGGACAAAACGAAGTACCTGCTGTCATCGAGCAAAGAGTCAGCGCATATGCGCCTTGGCAACCACGCTACTGTTGGCAGCCATAATTTCGAAATAGTAAAAGACTTCGTTTATTTGGGAACCAGCATCAACACTAGCAACAACATCAGCACTGAAATCCAGCGAAGAATCAATCTTGCCAATAAATGCTACTTTGGACTAGGTAGGCAATTGAAAAGTAAAGTCCTCTCTCCGCGAACGAAAATCATACTCTACAAGTCACTTATCATACCCGTCCTGCTATATGGGGCAGAAGCATGGACCATGACAACAGCAGATGAAGCGGCTTTGGGAGTGTTCGAGAGAAAAGTTCTTCGAAAGATTTATGGACCTCTACGCGTTGGCGATGGCGAGTACCGAAGAAGATTTAATGATGAGCTGTACGAGCTATACGCAGACATCAACATAGTCCAGCGAATTAAAAGCGCAGCGGCTGCGCTGGCTAGGCCATGTTATGCGAATGAAAGATGATGCTCCGGCCAAGAAAGTGTTTCTATCGGAACCCGCCTATGGAAGCAGAGGTAGAGGGCGGCCCCCACTCCGTTGGAAGGACCAGGTGGAAAACGATTTAAACTCGCTTGGTGTGACCAATTGGCGCCGGTTGGCGGAGGGAAGGAGCGACTGGCACGCCTTGTTGGACGGCCATAACCGTTTAGACGGTTAAGCGCCAATTAAGTAAGTAAGTAACACCTTTCATTTGATAACCATATCGTACAAACAAATTCTAGAGTCACCCCTGGTCCAACTGTATGGCGATATCTCGAAAAGGCATCCACCTATAGAACTAAGGCCCACTCCCTTTTAAAATACTCATTAACACCTTTCATTTGATACCCATATCGTACAAACAAATTCTAGAGTCCCCCTGGTCCACCCTTTATGTCGATATCTCGAAAAGGCTGTCCACCTATAGAACTAAGGCCCACTCCCTTTTAAAATACTCATTAACACTTTCATTTGATACCCATATCGTACAAACAATTCTAGAGTCACCCTGGTCCACCTTTATGTCGATATCTCGAAAAGGCGTCCACCTATAGAACTAAGGCCCACTCCCTTTTAAAACAACTCATTAACACCTTTCATTTGGTATCCCATATCGTACAAACAAATCTAGAGTCCCCCTGGTCCACCTTTATGTCGATATCTCGAAAAGGCGTCCACTATAGAACTAAGGCCACTCCCTTTTAAAACAACTCATTAACACCTTTCATTTGGTATCCATATCGTACAACAAATCTAGAGTCCCCCTGGTCCACCTTTATGTCGATATCTGGAAAAGGCGTCCACCTATAGAACTAAGGCCCACGCACTTTTAAAACTACTTAATAACACCTTTCATTTGATACTCATATCGTACAAACAAATTCTAGAGTCACCCCTGGTCCACCTTTATGGCGATATCTCAAAAGGCATCCACCCATAGAACTAAGGCCCACTCCCTTTTAAAATACCCATTAACACCTTTCGTTTGATACCATATCGTACAAACAAATTCTAGAGTCACCCCTGGTCCACCTTTATGGCGATATCGGAAAGGCGTCCACCTATAGAACTAAGGCCCACGCCCTTTTAAAAATACTCGTTAACACCTTTCATTGGGTACCATATCGTACAAACAAATTCTAGAGTCACCCCTGGTCCACATTTATGGCGATATCTCGAAAAGGCGTCCACCTATAGAACTAAGGCGCACTCCCTTTAAAAGACTCATTAACACCTTTCATTTGATACCCATATCGTACAAACAAATTCTGATATCTCGAAAAGGTGTCCACCTATAGAACTAAGGCCCACTCCCTTTTAAAATACTCATTAACACCTTTCATTTGATACCCATATCGTACAAACAAATTCTAGAGTCAGCCCTGGTCCACCTTTATGGCTATATCTCGAAAAGGCGTCCACCCTATAGAACTAAGGCCCACGCCCTTTTAAAAAACTCACTAACACCTTTCATTTGATACCCATATCGTACAAACAAATTCTAGAGCCCCCTGGTCCACCTTTTTGGCGCTATCTCGAAAAGGCGTCAACCGATAGAACTAAGACCCAGGCCCTTTTAAAATACTCGTTAACGCCTCTCATTTGATACCCATATCGTACAAACAAATTCTAGAGTCCCCCCTGGTCCACCTTTATGCGATATCTCGAAAAGGCGTCACCTATAGAACTAAGCCCACTGCCTTTTAAAACAACTCATTAACACCTTTCATTTGTATCCATATCGTACAAACAAATCTAGAGTCCCCCTGGTCCACCTTTATGTCGATATCTGAAAAGGCGTCCACCTATAGACTAAGGCCCACTCCCTTTTAAAAAAACTCATTAACACCTTTCTTTGGTATCCATATCGTACAAACAAATCTAGAGTCCCCCTGGTCCACCTTTATGTCGATATCTGGAAAGCGCCACCTATAGAACTAAGCCCACTCCTTTTAAAAACACTCATTAGCACCTTTCATTTGGTATCCATATCGTACAGACAAATCTAGAGTCCCCCTGGTCCACCTTTATGTCGATATCTGGAAAAGGCGTCCACCTATAGAACTAAGGCCCACTCCCTTTTAAAACAACTCATTAACACCTTTCATTTGGTATCCCATATCGTACAAACAAATTCTAGAGTCCCCCTGGTCCACCTTTATGTCGATATCTGGAAAAGGCGACCACCTATAGAACTAAGTCCCACTCCCTTTTAAAACACTCATTAACACCTTTCATTTGGATACCCATATCGTACAAACAAATCTAGAGTCCCCCTGGTCCACCTTTATGTCGATATCTGGAAAAGGCGTCCACCTATAGAACTAAGGCCCACTCCCTTTTAAAACAACTCATTAACACCTTTCATTTGGTATCCATATCGTACAAACAAATTCTAGAGTCCCCCTGGTCCACCTTTATGTCGATATCTGGAAAAGGCGTCCACCTATAGAACTAAGGCCCACTCCCTTTTAAAACATACTCATTAACACCTTTCATTTGATATCCATATCGTACAAACAAAATCTAGAGTCCCCCTGGTCCACCTTTATGTCGATATCTGGAAAAGGCGTCCACCTATAGAACTAAGGCCCACTCCCTTTTAAAAAACTCATTAACACCTTTCATTTGGTATCCATATCGTACAGACAAATTCTAGAGTCCCCCTGGTCCACCTTTATGTCGATATCTGGAAAAGGCGTCCACCTATAGAACTAGGCCCACTCCTTTTAAAAAACTCATTAACACCTTTCATTTGGATCCCATATCGTACAAACAAATTCTAGAGTCCCCCTGGTCCACCTTTATGGCGATATCTCGAAAAGGCGTCCACCTATAGAACTAAGGCCACTCCCTTTTAAAACACTCATTAACACCTTTCATTTGATATCCATATCGTACAAACAAATTCTAGAGTCCCCCTGGTCCACCTTTATGTCGATATCTCGAAAGGCGTCCACCTATAGAACTAAGGCCCACTCCCTTTTAAAATACTCATTACACCTTTCATTTGATACCCATATCGTACAAACAAATTCTAGAGTCCCCCTGGTCCACCTTTATGGCGATATCTCGAAAAGGCGTCCACCTATAGAACTAAGTCCCACTCCCTTTTAAAACACTCATTAACACCTTTCATTTGATACCCATATCGTACAAACAAATTCTAGAGTCCCCCTGGTCCACCTTTATGTCGATATCTGGAAAAGGCGTCCACCTATAGAACTAAGGCCCACTCCCTTTTAAAACACTCATTAACACCTTTCATTTGGTATCCCATATCGTACAAACAAAATCTAGAGTCCCCCTGGTCCACCTTTATGTCGATATCTGGAAAAGGCGTCCACCTATAGAACTAAGGCCCACTCCCTTTTAAAACAACTCATTAACACCTTTCATTTGGTACCCATATCGTACAAACAAATTCTAGAGTCCCCCTGGTCCACCTTTATGTCGATATCTCGAAAAGGCGTCCACCTATAGAACTAAGGCCCACTCCCTTTTAAAACAACTCATTAACACCTTTCATTTGGTATCCCATATCGTACAACAAAATTCTAGAGTCCCCCTGGTCCACCTTTATGTCGATATCTGGAAAAGGCGTCCACCTATAGAACTAAGCCCACTGCCTTTTAAAAACTCATTAACACCTTTCATTTGATCCATATCGTACAGACAAAATCTAGAGTCCCCCTGGTCCACCTTTATGTCGATATCTCGAAAAGGCGTCCACCTATAGAACTAAGGCCCACTCCCTTTTAAAACAACTCATTAACACCTTTCATTTGGTATCCATATCGTACAAACAAATTCTAGAGTCCCCCTGGTCCACCTTTATGTCGATATCTCGAAAAGGCGTCCACCTATAGAACTAAGGCCCACTCCCTTTTAAAAAACTCATTAACACCTTTCATTTGGTACCCATATCGTACAAACAAATTCTAGAGTCCCCCTGGTCCACCTTTATGTCGATATCTGGAAAAGGCGTCCACCTATAGAACTAAGGCCCACTCCTTTTAAATACTCATTAACACCTTTCATTTGATACTCCATATCGTACAAACAAATTCTAGAGTCCCCCTGGTCCACCTTTATGGCGATATCTCGAAAAAGGCGTCACCTATAGAACTAAGGCCCACTCCTTTTAAAACAACTCATTACACCTTTCATTGGATACCCATATCGTACAAACAAATTCTAGAGTCACCCCTGGTCCACCTTTATGTCGATATCTCGAAAAGGCGTCCACCTATAGAACTAAGGCCCACTCCCTTTTAAAACAACTCATTAACACCTTTCATTTGATACCCATATCGTACAAACAAATTCTAGAGTCCCCCTGGTCCACCTTTATGGCGATATCTCGAAAAGGCGTCCACCTATAGAACTAAGCCCACTCCCTTTTAAAATACTCATTAACACCTTTCATTTGATACCCATATCGTACAAACAAATTCTAGAGTCCCCCTGGTCCACCTTTATGGCGATATCTCGAAAAGGCGTCACCTATAGAACTAAGGCCCACTCCCTTTTAAATACTCATTAACACCTTTCATTTGTATCCCATATCGTACAAACAAATTCTAGAGTCCCCCTGGTCCACCTTTATGTCGATATCTGGAAAAGGCGTCCACCTATAGAACTAAGGCCCACTCCCTTTTAAAACAACTCATTAACACCTTTCATTTGGTATCCATATCGTACAAACAAATTCTAGAGTCCCCCTGGTCCACCTTTATGTCGATATCTGGAAAAGGCGTCCACCTATAGAACTAAGGCCCACTGCCTTTTAAAACAACTCATTACACCTTTCATTTGGTATCCATATCGTACAGACAAATCTAGAGTCCCCCTGGTCCACCTTTATGTCGATATCTGGAAAAGGCGTCCACCTATAGAACTAAGGCCCCACTCCCTTTTAAAACAACTCATTAACACCTTTCATTTGGTATCCATATCGTACAGACAAATTCTAGAGTCCCCCTGGTCCACCTTTATGTCGATATCTGGAAAAGGCGACCACCTATAGAACTAAGTCCCCACTGCCTTTTAAAACAACTCATTAGCACCTTTCATTTGGTATCCATATCGTACAGACAAAATCTAGAGTCCCCCTGGTCCACCTTTATGTCGATATCTGAAAAGGCGTCCACCTATAGAACTAAGGCCCACTCCCTTTTAAAACAACTCATTAACACCTTTCATTTGGTATCCCATATCGTACAAACAAATTCTAGAGTCCCCCTGGTCCACCTTTATGTCGATATCTGGAAAAGGCGTACCCACCTATAGAACTAAGGCCCACTGCCTTTTAAAACAACTCATTAGCACTTTCATTTGATACCCATATCGTACAAACAAATTCTAGAGTCCCCCTGGTCCACCTTTATGTCGATATCTCGAAAAGGCGACCACCTATAGAACTAAGGCCCACTGCCCTTTTAAAACAACTCATTAACACCTTTCATTTGGTATCCCATATCGTACAAACAAATTCTAGAGTCCCCCTGGTCCACCTTTATGTCGATATCTCGAAAAGGCGACCACCTATAGAACTAAGTCCCACTGCCCTTTTAAAAAACTCATTACACCTTTCATTTGATACCCATATCGTACAGACAAATTCTAGAGTCCCCCTGGTCCACCTTTATGTCGATATCTCGAAAGGCGTCCACCTATAGAACTAAGCCCACTGCCCTTTTAAAAACTCATTAACACCTTTCATTTGGTATCCATATCGTACTAGACAAATCTAGGCGTCCACCTATAGAACTAAGGCCCACGCCCTTTTAAAAAGACTCATTAACACCTTTCATTTGATACCCATATCGTACAAAGAAATTCGATATCTCGAAAAGGTGTCCACCTATAGAACTAAGGCCCACTCCTTTTAAAATACTCATTAACGACTTTCATTTGATACCCATATCGTACAAACAAATTCTAGAGTCACCCCTGGTCCACTGTATGGCGATATCTCGAAAAGGCGTCCACCTATAGAACTAAGGCCCACTCCCTTTTAAAACAACTCATTAACACCTTTCATTTGATATCCATATCGTACAAACAAAATCTAGAGTCCCCTGGTCCACCTTTATGTCGATATCTCGAAAAGGCATCCACCTATAGAACTAAGGCCCACTCCTTTAAAATACTCATTAACACCTTTCATTTGATACCCATATCGTACAAACAAATTCTAGAGTCAGCCCTGGTCCACCTTTATGGCTATATCTCGAAAAGGCATCCCCCTATAGAACTAAGGCCCACTCCCTTTTAAAAAACTCATTAACACCTTTCATTTGATACCCATATCGTACAAACAATTCTAGAGTCCCCTGGTCCACCTTTATGGCGATATCTCGAAAAGGCGTCCACCTATAGAACTAAGGCCCACTCCCTTTTAAAAATACTCATTAACACCTTTCATTTGATACCCATATCGTACAAACAAATTCTAGAGTCCCCCTGGTCCACCTTTATGTCGATATCTGGAAAAGGCGTCCACCTATAGAACTAAGGCCCACTCCCTTTTAAAACACTCATTAACACCTTTCATTTGTATCCATATCGTACAACAAATCTAGAGTCCCCCTGGTCCACCTTTATGTCGATATCTCGAAAAGGCGTCCACCTATAGAACTAAGGCCCACTCCTTTTAAAACAACTCATTAACACCTTTCATTTGGTATCCATATCGTACAAACAAATCTAGAGTCCCCCTGGTCCACCTTTATGTCGATATCTGGAAAAGGCGTCCACCTATAGAACTAAGGCCCACGCACTTTAAAATACTTATTAACACCTTTCATTTGATACTCATATCGTACAAACAAATTCTAGAGTCCCCCTGGTCCACCTTTATGTCGATATCTCGAAAAGGCGTACACCATAGAACTAAGGCCCACTCCCTTTTAAAATCCTATAACACCTTTCATTTGATACCCATATCGTACAAACAAATTCTAGAGTCACCCCTGGTCCACCTTTATGGCGATATCTCGAAAAGGCGTCCACCTATAGAACTAAGGCCCACTCCCTTTTAAAATACTCGTTAACACCTTTCATTGGATACCCATATCGTACAAACAATTCTAGAGTCACCCCTGGTCCACATTTATGGCGATATCTCGAAAAGGCGTCCACCTATAGAACTAAGGCGCACTCCCTTTTAAAAAGACTCATTAACACCTTTCATTTGATACCCATATCGTACAAACAAATTCTAGAGTCACCCCTGTCCAACTGTATGGCGATATCTCGAAAAGGCGTCCACTTATAAAACTAACACAACTCATTACACCTTTCATTGATATCCATATCGTACAAACAAATCTATAGTCCCCCAGGCCCACTCCCTTTTAAATACCCATTAACACCTTTCATTTGATACCCATATCGTACAAACAAATTCTAGAGTCCCCCTGGTCCACCTTTTTGCGCTATCTCGAAAAGGCGTCGCCTATGACTAAGGACCCGCCCTTTTAAAAATACTCGTTAACGCCTCTCATTTGATACCCATATCGTACAAACAAATTCTAGAGTCCCCCTGGTCCACCTTTATGGCGATATCTGAAAAGGCGTCCACCTATAGAACTAAGGCCCACTCCCTTTTAAAAACAACTCATTAACACCTTTCATTTGGTATCCATATCGTACAACAAAATCTAGAGTCCCCCTGGTCCACCTTTATGTCGATATCTGGAAAGGCGTCACCTATAGAACTAAGGCCCACTCCCTTTTAAACAACTCATTAACA